>JAXLNO010004093.1:94689-133130 GCA_038087875.1 Malacoraja senta | reverse complement strand
GGTGGTGGAGGGAGGGACTTAAGCCAGAAAGGGTATTTGGGAAGAAAGAAGCTACCTTAAATGTAGTTGCATCTGGTTGGGTAACTAAAGTAGGGTGGAGATTATTCCATGCTGTAATTGTGCGGGTGGGGGAAGAATGAATTGTTGTACACATCTGTATTGGTAACTGGAATCACAAATTGGATCGAATGCCCTCGTCTGCTCCTAATTGGTTTGGGTTTGGTGTAGGTCTTGTAATCTATGTCGAGCTGACCATTTAACATTTTGTAAAAACAGGTCAAACGGTGAGCTTCACGTCTCACCACAACCCTTCATCCCCACCCCCCCTCCCCTCATTCACACCCCCTCTCCTCCCCCTCACCACCCTCCTCTCCTCCCCTCACCACCCCTCCTCACCACCCTCCTCTCCTCCCCCTCACCACCCTCCTCACCACCCTCCTCTCCTCCCCCTCACCACCCTCCTCTCCTCCCCCTCTCCTCCCCCTCACCACACCCCTCTCTCTCCCCCTCACCACCCTCCTCTCCTCCCCCTCACCACACCCCTCTCTCTCCCCCTCACCACCCTCCTCTCCTCCCCCTCTCCTCCCCCTCACCACCTCCTCACCACCCTCCTCTCCTCCCCCCTCACCACCCTCCTCTCCTCCCCTCACCACACCCCTCTCTCTCCCCCTCACCACCCCTCCTCTCCTCCCCTCTCCTCCCCCTCACCACCCTCCCTCACCACCCTCCTCTCCTCCCCTCACCACCCTCCTCTCCTCCCCCTCACCACCCCCTCTCTCCCCCTCACCACCCTCCTCTCCTCCCCCTCACCACCCTCCTCTCCTCCCCCTCTCCTCCCCCTCACCACCCTCCTCACCACCCTCCTCTCCTCCCCTCTCCTCCCCCTCACCACACCCCTCTCTCTCCCCTCACCACCCTCCTCTCCTCCCCCTCTCCTCCCCCTCACCACCCTCCTCACCACCCTCCTCTCCTCCCCTCTCCTCCCCCTCACCACACCCCTCTCTCTCCCCCTCACCACCCCTCTCCTCCCCCTCACCGTACTCGATGCCGCTGAAGAGGAAGAGCAGCCCGATGGCGCCGTTGGTCAGCCGGCGCTTGGTGCGCGTCTCCATGGTGTGGGACCGGGTCAGGTCAGGTCAGGTCAGGTCAGCTCCGCCGGGCGCCGTCGACGGCTCCTTCCCTCGGGCGGGAGCGCGCCTCCCACTGCCGGCTCAGCGCCTGCGCACTGCCACCAGCCGGCCCGCTGCCGGTCCCACGCATGCGCACTGCCTCCCGCCGGTTCCACGCATGCGCACTGCCTCCTGCCGGCTCCCACGCACTGCCTCATGCCGGCACGCAGCAGCAGCAGCAGCATCCGCGCCTGCGCAATACCTCCTGCCGGCCCGCAGCCGGCTCCGCGCCTGCGCAATGCCTCTTGGGTTGTCAGCTACCCAAATCAAGGTCAAGAGAGTTTATTGTCCTCCAGAGTTAGTGTGCTGGAAGGGAACTGCAGATGCTGGTTTGCACCAAAGATAAGCTCAACATGCTGGAGTAACTCAGCGGGACAGGCAGCATCTCTTGATAGAAGGAATGGGTCATGATCAAACCCCAGTCTCTGGGGCTGTGTGGCAGCAGCTCTGCCATCGTTCCATTTTTGCGTTTTTTACAACAGGCCGGCATCTCAGCAGCTACTGACATATAAACATAGAACAATAGGTGCAGGAGTAGGCCATTCGGCCCTTCGAGCCAGTACCGCCATTCAATACGATCATGGCTTTATACTCTCTAGAATTTAGGAGATTGAGAGGGGATCTTATAGAAACTTACAAAATTCTTAAGGGGTTGGACAGGCTAGATGCAGGAAGATTGCTCCCGATGTTGGGGAAGTCCAGGACAAGCGGTCACAGCTTAAGGATAAGGGGGAAATCCTTTAAAACTGACACGAGAAGAACTTTTTTCACACAGAGAGTGGTGAATCTCTGGAACTCTCTGCCACAGAGGTAGTCGAGGCCAGTTCATTGGCTATATTTAAGAGGGAGTTAGATGTGGCCCTTGTGGCTAAAGGGATCAGAGGGTATGGAGAGAAGGCAGGTACGGGATACTGAGTTGGATGATCAGCCATGATCATATTGAATGGCGGTGCAGGCTCAAAGGGCCGAATGGCCTACTCCTGCACCTAATTTCTATGTTTCTATGGCTGATCATCCACAATCAGTACCCCGTTCCTGCCTTCTCCCCATATCCCTTGATACCTTTGGCCCTAAGAGCTAAATCTAACTCTCTCTCGACATCAGGTTTACTGCTCTGTAAATGTTTCTTATTTCACTTCCTACTTTTTAATTGGTGGGATTACTTTCTCCAATCTGTAGCTACTGCTCTGACGTTTAAAGGATTTTGGGAGATGAACACCAATGTGTCTGTTATTTCCTTTAGTTCTCGGGGATGTACATAAACAAGTCATGGCGGCTTTATTTTGCACTGTAATATCCCAGAAAAAGCACATTCCAAAACTAATTTTGTTTTAGTGGACATTGGTGCTTTTAACAATGTACATCATGGAATATCACGTGAATATATCACATTATTGCTGTCACATCAAGTGCACCATTCCTTGATAGAGCAGTGAGAAATTCTCTTCCCCAGTCAACTTGTTCACATTGGATGTTGGCATGCTGCATAATAAGATTAGAACCAAGCCATATTGTTGGGGGAACTTGATACTTATGAATGTATTATCTCTCAGCTTGGGAATGATGTCTACACATGTGGACAGCAAGATGAGTTTGCATTTGAGTTAAAGATAAAAAATAAAAAAAACACTTTTCCTTGTCTCTGCTCCATATATTGAGAAACAATTCTTCCCATTTGACCAAGACATACCTTCAATACAAACAGAATCTGATCTTTCTGTCCATGGGCCTCCTCCATGGCCATTCCGTATCCGACCGTTCTGTCCTGGGCCTCCTCCATGGCCAGAGTGAGTCCCTCCCGCAAATTGGAGGAGCAGCACCTCATATTTCGCTTGGGCAGTTTACACCCCAGCGGTCTGACCACTGACTTCTCCAATTTCATGTAGTCCTTGCTTTCTCCTCCATCCCCTCCCCTTCCCAGCTCTCCCACAGCCTACTGTCTCCGCCTCTTCCTTTATTTTTTCCGCCCCCTCCTCCACATCTCGACACGAAACGTCGCCTATTCCTTCTATCCATAGATGCTGCCTCACCCGCTGAGTTTCTCCAACTTTTTGTCTACCTTCATACAAACAGATAAGCTCCACATTCAATTACAACTTGGCAGTTCTGTGCCTCAAATCTATTTTTGCCCATTTTGTTACAAATCCCGTGATACTCTTATTTTTCAAGAGAAAAGTCGTTTAATTTTTGCGATTTTTTTAATTGGCATGTTCCAGATTTCCACTAACTTGTGAATGAGATAAAATGCTTTTGGAATGTATATCCAAATGCTGTTTCCTGGACTCAGCACACCATATCTGTTAGTCCTGATGAGGGTCTGGACCTCCAACATTTGTTTCTTACCTCCATTCTTTTTGGGTAGTGCAGCCTCATATTTTAACATTTGGTTTCTTACCTCCACTGCACAATCTTTTTGGGTAGTGCAGCCTCATATTTTAACTCATTAGTATTATAGCTATTATTTTACATCCTACCAACATCAAGTTTTATTTTATTCTAATTTCTTAAGTAATAAATTGGCAGCTGTGGATTCTACGTCACATTCCAGAAGTGGCTACATTTCAGAAGCACTTATTTAGATGTAAAACGCTCTGGGATGCCAAGGTTAGGGAGTATGAGCTACAGGGAGAGGTTGGGAAGACTTATTTGTTTTCGCTGGTGCACTGGAGGTTGAGGAGAGATCTGATGAAAGTAATTAAAACTTTGAGTGCCATAGATAGGCTTGGCAGTCAGAACCTTTTTTCCCAGGATAGAAATATCAAAGACTTTAAGGCAAAAGGGGCAAAGTTTAAAGGAGATTTGCAGGGCAGTCCTGATGGAAGAAGGAAAAGAGGCCGACCAAAACTCACATAGAGGTGAACATTCCAGAAGGATTTGGAAGCCGGGACGCAAGCCTATCGAGGGTAGAAGACGTCGCACATAATCGAACAGAATGGCAAAAGTTTGCTGCCCAATGCACTCAACAATGTGGGAGGTACTAAGTCTAAGTCTAAGCAGGGCAGTATTTTCACACGGAGGGCAGTGGGTGCCTGGAACTCACTGGCAGGGGTGGTGGTGGAGGCAGATACAATACAGTCATTTAAGAGGCTTTTAGATAGGCAAGTGAATATGCAAGGAATGAAAAGATGTGGATTATGTGCAGGCTGATACGAGTTGGTCTTGGTATCATGTGCGACACAGACATTTATAGCAGTATATCTTTCTTGAGGTCCAAGGCCCCGTACTAAATGTAAATGTTCCAGCTGAACAAGACAACAGCCATGTAAAACCAGACCATAATTTCTTTACTTTTGAATTCCTCGAGATAAAGACAGACGTGCCATTCTCCCTTTTGGCTACCTTTTGTTCTTGTGTTTAAGAAGGAACTGCAGATGCTGGAAAATCAAAGGCAGACAAAATGCTGGAGAAACGGGTGAGGCAGCATCTATGGAGCGAAGGAAATAGGCGATGTTTCGGGTCGAGACCCCCAGCGTCTCGGCCCGAAATGTCACCTATTTCCTTCGCTCCATAGATGCTGCCTCACCCGCTGAGTTTCTCCAGCATTTTTGTTCTTGTGTGCACGTTTAGAATGATTTGTAACAGAAGACTTTAATTAAAGAGTATCATGATCAGTTAACAAAAACACAAAGTGCAGTAGTAACTTAGTGGGTCAGGTAGCATCTGTGGAGAACATGGATAGGTGATGTTTCAGGTTGGGACTGTTCTTCACCAAACCAGCATCTGCAGTTCCTTGTTTCTTCATGATCAGTTAACCCAGATTTCAAAGCAGTATATACTATTTTATGTAATTCTTGAAACAAAAAACAAGTTTTTATTTGGATACTGTTCAATGATTTCCATTTTATATCCTTTCGTTTCAATGAAGTGGCCACGTAAAATGTTCTCGTTGGAAATAACAAGGCCACGAATTATTGACTTCCCTACATAATCTCCTTTGAAACAGGGAGAACTGTAAATGTAGGACATTTACACATTTGTTGTGATAAATAATTTGTTGACTAATATCAACAAGCACATTTGATTTCATTGATATGTTAAGCAAATTTAAGATTCTTGACCTTCTATCTTAGAATGCAAGTTTCTTCATGAGGAGATACACTCTGGAATCCACCTCAAAGCCATGCAAGTTGTTTGCATCCCCTTGTAGCCTCATGAGTAGACCTCCATATGATACGTAGGCTGACCTGTAAGAGATTACAATTTATTAAGTATTTCTGTAACATCTCAGCACAATAGGTAAAATTCTGGGCTGGAGTTTTCAGGGAAGTCATTCTGAACCCATGATTCCTGAATTGGCTACCCTCTGCACCAGCTTTCCCCAGTGAATCAGTCACTATGTTTCCGCAGAGACCGTTCCCTCCGTAACTCCCTGGTCAATTCGTCCCTTCCCACCTAAACCACCCCCTCCCCTGGTACTTTCCCTTGCAACCACAGGAAATGCTACACTTATCGCTTTACCTCCCCCCTCAACTCCATCCAAGGACCCAAGCACTCTTTCCAGGTGAGGCAGAGGTTCACCTGCACCTCCTCCAATCCCATCTATTGCATCCGCTGTTCCAGGTGTCAACTGCTCTACATCGGTGAGACCAAGCGCAGGCTTGGCGTTCGCTTCGCCCAACACCTCCGCTTCCCTTCGAGCCAGCACCGCCATTCATTGTGATCATGGCTGATCGTCCCCAATCAATAACCCGTGCCTGCCTTCTCCCTATATCCCTTGACTCCACTAGCCCCTAGAGCTCTATCTAACTCTCTCTTAAATCCATCCAGTGACAGGGAATTCCATAAATTCACAACTCTCTGGGTGAAAAAGTTTTTTCTCATCTCAGTCTTAAATGACCTCCCCTTTATTCTAAGACTGTGGCCCCTGGTTCTGGACTCGCCCAACATTGGGAACATTTTTCCTGCATCTAGCTTGTCCAGTCCTTTTATAATGTTATATGTTTCTATAAGATTCCCCCTCATCCTTCCAAACTCCAGTGAATACAAGCCTAGTCTTTTCAATCTTTCCTCATATGACAGTCCCGCCATCCCAGGGATCAATCTCGTGAACCTACGCTGCACTGCCTCAATCACAAGGATGTCCTTCCTCAAATTAGGAGACCAAAACTGTACACAATACTCCAGATGTGGTCTCACCAGAGCCCTATACAACTGCAGAAGAACCTCTTTACTCCTATACTGAAATCCTCTTGTTATGAAGGCCAACATTCCATTAGCTTTCTCCACTGCCTGCTGTACCTGCACGCCAACTTTCAGTGACCGGTGTACAAGGACGCCCAGGTCTCGCTGTACCTCCCCCTTACCTAACCTAACCCCATTGAGATAATAATCTGCCCCCTTGTTTTGCCGCCAAAGTGGATAACCTCACATTTATCTATATTATACTGCATCTGCATGATTATCAGTTATAATTTATTATTTTATTGTTAGTTTATTGTATTATTGATGATTTTTTTGGTGTGTGTTATTGCATTAATGGGCCTGTAAATCAGCAGCAAGTAAGAATGTCATATTGATGCTGCCAGTACATATGGCAATGAAACACTCTAGATTCTGGAAAGTCTACTGTTCTGGTACTAAAATATATTGGGTAGCCAATAATGAAAGAAACCCCATTTACAGCACTTGTATTAATAAATGCATTGCACTGTATTACATGTAAGCTTTCAATAACTATTATATTGCAGCTTGTATAACTGGATTACTCACAATCTGGTGGCTGCTTCTGTTGAGCTCTCATCTCCTTCTATTCTATAAACCTTTCCGTACATGACGTATTCAAATTGGTCTGCCCTGTTCATATACAAACAGAAAAAGGGAAAGTGACAACATATAGAACAGCACAAAGATAAATTCCTTACATTTTCCTGGATCCAACAAAATGTAGATTAGTCTGTGCAAACTAGTATTAGACTACTCGCACTGATGACACGGTGCAATAAATACATTCTTATACAGAAACCAAGTGTTTCAATAATTTTTGAACGACAAAGACTAAACTACTTAAGATCAATTCACACAATGCGTTAAACAACCAAGTTATTGGCTGGTTTCTTCGTGGATGGAATGAGAAGCATTTAAACTAGGATCCTTGGTTACAATGGTCATCCAGTATAGTAGTAATTAGAAAAGGAACAGCCAGCCACAATCCCGTTTCAGTTCAGTTTATTGTCACGTGTACCGAGGTACAGTGAAAAGCTTTTGTTGCGTACTAACCAGTCACCAAAAAATTCAATACATGATTACAATCGAGCTGTCCGCAGTGTATAGATACATGATAAGGGAATGTGTAGGAAAGAACTGCAGGTGCTGGATTAAATCAAAAGTAAACACAGAATGCTGGAGTAACTCTGCAGGACAGGCAGCAGTTCAGGAGAGAAGGAATTGGGTGATGTTTCGGGTTGAGACGTTTTTCACACAGAGAGTTGTGAATCTGTGGAATTCTCTGCCTCAGAGACCGGTGGAGGCTAGTTCTCTGGATACTTTCAAGAGAGAGCTAGACAGGGCTCTTAAAGATAGCGGAGTCAGGGGATATGGGAAAAAGGCAAGAACAGGGTACTGATTGGGGATGATCAGCCGTGATCACATTGAATGGCGGTGCTGGCTCGAAGGGCCGAAATGGCCTACTCCTGCAACTATTGTCTATTGTGACCCTTCTTCTGACATGATAAGGGAATAACGTTTAGTGCAAGTTAAAGCCAGCAAAGTCCAATCAAAGATAGTCTGAGGGTCACCAATGAGGTAGATAGTAGTTCAGCACTGCTCTCTGGTTGTGGTAGGATGGTTCAGTTGCCTGATAACAGCCAGGAAGAAACTGTCCCTGAATCTGGAGGTGTGTGATTTCACACTTCTGTACCTTTTGCCTGATGGGAGAGGGGAGAAGAGGGAGTGGTGGTGTACTGTTGACTGACATATAGTAACTATTCTTGGAAGTAAATTATTGCAGGAAAACACATAAGTGCCGTCGAGACCATAATAGGACGATTCAACACCGTGACTCTCATCATATTCCATATTACAACAAATCTGGCCAGAATCTCATCCTCCATTGGTAGCTGAATAATTTAGGTCTTTCCAGGTGCGGCAGAGGTTCACCTGCACCTCCTCCAACCTCATCTATTGCATCCGCTGCTCTAGATGTCAGCTGCTCTACATCGGTGAGACCAAGCGTAGGCTTGGCGATCGCTTCGCCCAACACCTCCGCTCGGTTCATAATAACCAACCTGACCTCCCGGTGGCTCAGCACTTCAACTCCCCCTCCCATTCCGAATCCAACCTTTCTGTCCTGGGCCTCCTCCATGGCCAGTGAGGACCACCGTAAATTGGAGCAGCATCACCTCATATTTCTCTTGGGCAGTTTGCACCCCAGCGGTATGAACATTGACTTCTCTAATTTCAGGTAATCCCTACCTTTCTCCTCCCCTTCCCAGCTCTCCCTCAGCCCACTGGCTCCTCCTCTTCCTTTCTTCTTCCTGCCGCCCCCCCGCCCCCCCCGCCCCCCCCCCACCCTCACATCAGTCTGAAGAAGGGTTTCGACCCGAAACGTCGCCTATTTCCTTCGCTCCATAGATGCTGCCTCACCCACTGATTTTCTCCAGCACTTTTGTCCACCTTTAATAATTTATTTATTTGTTTATTTATTTATTGCATATATATATGGTCTATGGTATATAGACACACTGAACTTTTATCTCCTGTTCTGTATTATGTTTACATATTGTGTTGTGCTGCAGCAAAGCAAGAATTTCATTGTCCTATCTGGGACACATGACAATAAACTCTCTTGACTCTTGAACACTGCACAATGTCCTCAATTCTGAAACTTAGTTGCAGTGACTTCAGTGCAGTAACTATAGAAGATAGGAAACTCTTGGAAGAGGTCCATACAAAAACAAGCCAATTGAGATGAGACAATGTAAAAAACTTATCAAATCTCAGCCAAACTCTCAAGGTAATCAAATACATTGCAGGCACCAAAGAGGCACATCGCGTAAGGGCAGACTAACTTTTGTACACTGTGATCTTTGCCTGTCGGGAATGTATCCAACATGTTTTTGAATGACTGCAAGGAATCGCCTCCCCCCCCCTGCATTTGTCTGCAACTTGTTCCAAAGTCCAGTGACCCTTGGTGAAAAGATAAGCGCTGACCTCCATACTTTCGTAACTTGTGTGCAATTTTTAAATTGTGGTGTTGCCTCACCAGGAACAAGTGGAGGTCAATGTGTGAGGGGTGATGTTATATAGGACGTGTGCAGCAGTTGCAACGAGCTTGGCTTTAGAGATAAATAAAGGGCAATAAGCAATCAAGGAGTTTGTTCAAATAGCCCAGTCGAGAAAATGGAAGTCAATAGAGGTTCATCTATGTAATGAAGGGTGTAAGAAGGAACTGCTGATGCTGGTTTAAACCGAAGATAGACACAAACAGCTGGAGTTACTTAGCTGGGAAAGGCAGCATCTCTGGAAAGAAGGAATGGGTGACGTTTCGGGTCGAGAGTCGGAAGAAGGGTCTCGACGTGAAACGTCACCCGTTCCTTCTCTCCAGAGATGCTGCCTGTCCCGCTGAGCTACTCCAGCTGTTTGTGTGTATCTTATGTAATGAAGGGGCGGTGTTAGGCCACGTAATGTGTTTCAAAACACAAAGTGCTAGAGGGACTCAGCGGGTCAGGCAGTATCTGTGAGGGGAATGGACAGGTGCATTTTCAGGTTGGGACCCTTCTTCATACTTGTCATTCCTTCCACCAATGCTGCCTGACCCATTGAGTTCCTCCAGTACCTGGTGTTTTTTCACAAGATTCCAACATCTGCAGTTCCTTGTGCCTCTATGGGTTCCTTGTGCCTTGTTCCTTGTACGGGTGTCAGAGGTTATGTGGAGAAGGCAGGAGAATGGGGTCAGGAAGGAGAGATAGATCAGCCATGATTGAATGGCGGAGTAGACTTGATGGGCCGAATGGCCTAAATCTGCTCCTATCACTAATGATCGTATGATCTATGTAATGTGGTTGCGCATTAGCAAGCTAAATCAATAGACAATAGGTGCAGGAGTAGGCCATTCAACCCTTTGTGCCAGCACTGCCATTCAATATGATCATCCCCAATCAGTACCCCGTTCCTGCCTTCTCCCCATATCCCCCGACTCCGCTATCTTTAAGAGCCCTATCTAGCTCTCTCTTGAAAGTATCCAGAGAACCGGCCTCCACCGCCCTCTGAGGCAGAGAAATCATACAAGCATGAAGAATAAAACTCAACCAGAGGTAAAATAGGGCAGGAAAGTTGTGAAAGGCCTGTCAACTTTGCCTAGTTATAGCATGCCTACGTACCGAGACGGCCGGTCATCTGTGGGGTTGTATTCGCCATCATCCGGAGTTCCATCTTCATACAGAGTGCTTGCTATTACCAGACGGAATTTGTCACCTGGAATAAAAAGCTTTCAGTACACAGGCAATAGATATAATTAAAGTGCAAGAAAGAACTGCAGATGCTGCTTTAAATCGAAGGTAGACACAAAATTCTGGAGTAACTCAGCAGGTGAGGCAGCATCTCTGGAGAGAAGGAATGGGCGACGTTTCGGGTCGAGTCTCTTCTCTCCAGAGATGCTGCTTCACCCGCTGAGTTCCTCCAGCATTTCGTGTCCACCAATATATAATTAAGCCTCACTGCACCCTTCCCCAGTGCAAACCAGAACCATATACAAATCATAAACCCAAAACACATTTTCCTCTTCTAGTATCTACAATTATTTTTATCTACTGAAAAGCAATGGCATCAAACTTCCCTTCTCCAAACCCACACCAAATCTATGCAGAATTAGGATGTACTTCTGTTTTACATTTAGTTTAGTTTAAGGATACAGCGCGGAAACAGGACCTTTGGCCCACCGGATCCGGAACCGACCAGCGATCCCCGCACATTAACACTGTCCTACGCACACTAGAGACAATTTTTATATTTACCAAGCCAATTAACCTACAAACCTGTCCGTCTTTGGAGTGTGGGAGGAAACCGAAGATCTCGGAGAAAACCCACGCAGGTCACGGGGAGAACGTACAAACTCCGTACAGACGGAGTCAATGCCTTCTATGTTCTGTTGTGCTGAAGCAAAGCAAGAATTTCATTGTCCTATCAGGGACACATGACAATAAACTCACTTGACTTGAACTTGACAAGCACCCGTAGTCAGGATCGAACCTGGGTCTCTGGCACAGCAAGCGCTGTAAGGCAGCAACTCTACCGCTGCGCCACCGTGCCGTCCCACATTGAACTAACATTTTAGCTCAAGAGTCGAGTCGAGTCAAGTCAAGAGAGTTTATTGTCATGTGTCCCAGATAGGACAATGAAATTCTTGCATTGCTGCAGCACAACAGAATATTGTAGGCATAAATACAGATCAGATCAGTGTGTCCATATACCATAGAATATATATATATATATATATATATATATATGCACACATAAATAAACAGATAAAGATCTTGAACACTATGATATTTCTAAGAAATGTAATTTGGGCAAACCAGACATCTCTGCAGTTTGCATCCAATTTAAGTAACCATTCCAGATTCAATGCAGTAAAATGTGGAAGGTTTTATTATATTCCCACCAACCAAAAGAATTACATTTTGATCCTCGTAACGGCATTCATCTAAATTCATTGCATAAATTAAACTAAAATCATACGACATTTTTAAGTAAACAATTTTGAACTGCAGTAGTTCAGCATTTGGACAGAACACTCATGAGTACAGCAGTTAGGATGTTATGTTACAGTTTTGGTGAGGCCACATTTGGAGTATTGGGTTCAGTTTTGATCACCCTGCTATAGGAAGGATGTTATTAAACTGGGAAGAGTGCAGGAAAGATTTGCGAGGTTGTTGCCAGGACTGGAGGGCCTGAGCTGTAGGAAGAGGTTGGGCAGGTTAGGACTTCATTCCTTGGTGTACAGGAGGCTGAGAGGTGATCTTACAGGTGGGAAATAGAGAGGGTTCATGCACAGAATCATTTATTCAGGGTAGGGGGCTCAAAACTAAGAGGATGTAGGTTTAAGGTGAGAGGGGCAAGATTTAATACGAACCTGAGGGGCTACTTTTTCACTCAGCGGGGCGTGGGTATACGGAACAAGCTACCAGAGGAGGTAGATGAGGCAGGTACTATGACAACATTTAAAAGACATTTGGATGGTACATGAATCAAAGTCAAAGTCAATTTTATTTGAATGGGACAGGTTTAGAGAGATATGGGAACAAACATGGATAAATTGATAAACCCTGAAGAAGGGTTTCGGCCCGAAACGTTGCTTATTTCCTTCGCTCCATAGATGCTGCCTCACCCGCTGAGTTTCTCCAGCATTTTTGTCTACCTATGGATAAATGGGACTGGCTTTTCTAGGGTATCTTGGGCGGCATGGATAAGTTGGGCCAAAGGGTCTGTTTCCGTGCTGTATAACTAATGATGGCACACACACAAGTGAATTGAACGAGGACTAGTTGACCCTGGAGCACCAAAATGAAATGGGCATAAATTGGTGGATGTTTTGCCACCTAATATGAGTAGAAACATAGAAACATAGAAAATAGGTGCAGGAGTAGCCATTCGGCCCTTCGAGCCTGCACCGCCATTTGATATGATCATGGCTGATCATCCAACTCAGTATCCCATCCCTGCCTTCTCTCCATACCCCCTGATCCCTTTAGCCACAAGGACCACATCTAACTCCCTCTTAAATATAGCCAATGAACTGGCCTCAACTACCTTCTGTGGCAGAGAATTCCACAGATTCACCAATCTATGTGTAAAAAATGATTTCCTCATCTCGGTCCTAAAAGTCTTCCCTCTTATTCTTAAACTGTGATCCCTAATTCTGGACTTCCCCAACATCGGGAATAATCTTCCTGCATCTAGCCTGTCCAACCCCTTAAGAATTTTGTAAGTTTCTATAAGATCCCCCCTCAGTCTTCTGAATTCCAACGTGTACAAGCCGAGTCTATCCAGTCTTTCCTCATATGAAAGTCCTGCCATCCCAGGAATCAGTCTGGTGAACCTTCTCTGTACTCCCTCTATGGCAAGAATGTCTTTCCTCAGATTAGGAGACCAAAACTGTACGCAATACTCCAGGTGTGGTCTCACCAAGACCCTGTACAACTGCAGTAGAACCTCCCTGCTCTTATACTCAAATCCTTTTACTATGAATGCTAACATACCATTTGCTTTCTTCACTGCCTGCTGCACATGCATTCCTACTTTCAATGACTGGTGTACCATGACACCCAGGTCTCGTTGCATCTCCCCTTTTCCTAGTCGGCCACCATTCAGATAATAGTCTACTTTCCTGTTTTTGCCACCAAAGTGGATAACCTCACATTTATCCACATTATACTGCATCTGCCATGCCTTTGCCCACTCACCCAACCTATCCAAGTCACCTTGCAGTCTCCTAGCATCCTCCTCACAGCTAACACTACCCCCCAGCTTCGTGTCATCCGCAAACTTGGAGATGTTGCATTCAATTCCCTCATCCAGATCATTAATATATATTGTAAATAGCTGGGGTCCCAGCACTGAGCCTTGCGGTACCCCACTAGTCACTGCCTGCCATTCTGAAAAGGACCCATTTACTCCTACTCTTTGGTTCCTGTCTGCCAGCCAGTTCTCTATCCCCATCAATACTGAACCCCCAATACCATGTGCTTTAAGTTTGTATGCTAATCTCTTATGTGGGACCTTGTCGAAAGCCTTCTAAAAGTCCAGATATAACACATCCACTGGTTCTCCCTTATCCATTCTACTAGTTACATCCTCGAAAAATTCTATAAGATTCGTCAGACATGATTTACCTTTCATAAATCCATGCTGACTTTGTCCAATGAACTCAACACTTTTCAAATGTGCTGCTATCCCATCTTTAATAACTGACTCCAGAATTTTCCCCACCACCGATGTTAGACTACAGGTCTGTAATTCCCCGTTTTCTCTCTCCCTCCCTTTTTAAAAAGTGGGTACAGTGAGTAGGTACAGTAAGTGTCGGAGGAACAACTTTTAGTTTAGTTTAGAGATACAGCACGGAAACAGGCCCTTCAGCCCACCGAGTCTGCACCGTCCAGCGATCCCGGCACACTAGGGACAATTTTTACATTTATACCAAGCCAATTAACCTACAAACCTGCACGTCTTTGGAGTGTGGGTAGAAACCGAAGTGCTCGGAAAAAACCCACGTGGTCACGGGGAGAACGTGCAAACTCCGTAAAGACAGCACCCGTGGTCAGGATCGAACCAGGGTCTCAGGCGCTGTAAGGCAGCAACTCTACCGCTGCGCCACCGTGCTACCCCATAGCTACCATTAAAATTATGATTAACATGACTTTTAGTTTTCTAAGTTAAAATAGCATTGGTGGTGTCTTACCGAGTTCAACAGGGTAAATCTGAATGTTTACATCAAGTATCAGGTCCATTTTGAAGGATTCACTCTCACAATGTAGACGGGAAACTGTAAAGGCAACAATAATTGTATTATCTGACTAAAAATTTCAAAATAACACTTTAATTTTGGATTTGTGGGTTAATTGGCTGTGGTAAATTGTCCCAAGTGTGTAGTTGGTTGGTAAGAATTGACGGGAATGCAGGGAATATTTAAAAAAAGATTCATGTAGTATGAATGGAAATGAGTTGATAGTCAGCATAGACATCGATGGGCTGAAGGGCCTGTTTCCGTGCTCCATGTCTCCATGAAAGCAGAGAGAGTTTACAGATCACTGGTACAAAGTTGGAAAACACACAAAGTTTCTTGGGATAGACAAAAAGTGCTGGAGTAACTCAGCGGGTCAGGCAGCACCTCTAGGGAACATGGATAGGTGACATTTCGGGTCGGGTCCCTTCCTCAGACAGTTATATTTTTGCTCCTCAGTTTTACCTTGTACACTCCTACTCGAGTTCATGACAGTCATCATCCGTGTTTCTTCTGTTCACAGATGACATTACTGTTGGGGCGGGTTCAACCAGATAGCTGTAGGACAATAGGGTCAGGCAGCATCTCTGGAGAACATGGATAGGTGACGTTGCGGCTCAGGACCCTTCGTCAGTCTGATTGTGAGAGAAATAAAGAAAGAGAGGGGAGGACGGGGGGGACAGAGCGTGCGGGGTGATAGGTGAACACAGGCGAGGGAGGGAGTTACTTGGCAGGCAGATTGTTGCCCAGGGAGGCGAGCGTGTTTCATTGTCACATGTACTGAAATGGAACAATCAATATCTTACTTGTCGCAGCTAAACAAGTTTGTAAACACAGCACTCAATAGATAATATAATAAACAAAAACGTTCAATAAAGAAAAAAACCCTAACATAGTGCAAAATAAAACCCAGTTACCCAGTGACCTGCCACCCACACCACGTGGAGCCGACCTCCACCTCCCCCTCACCCCCTTCCATCACCCTCCTCTTCTCACCACCCCCCCCACCTCTCTCCCTCTTCTCACCACTCCCCCACCTCTCTCCCTCTTCTCACCACCCCCCCCACCTCTCTCCCTCTTCTCACCACTCCCCCACCTCTCTCCCTCTTCTCACCACTCCCCCACCTCTCTCCCCTCTCATCACCCTCCTCTCCCTCTCTCTCTCCCCTCCCTCCTCACCTCACCACCTCTCCCCCTCCATCTCTCCCCTTCCTCCATCTCCCCCCCTCACCACCCTCCTCCATCTCCCCTTCTTCCCTTCCTCCTCTCCCCTCCCCCTTTTATTTTATGTGCTGTGTGTATTTTTTGCTTTTTATTTAGTATGGCTGTATGGCAACTCAAATGTCACTGTACCTTAATTGGTACGTGTGACAATTAAATTGAATCTTGAATCTTCACCCCTCACGTCCTCCTCTCCCCTCTCCCTCAGCCCCTCACACACTCTCTCTCTCCCTCTATCTCCCTCTATCCCCCTCCCCCCCCCCCCCCTCTCCCTCCCTCCCTCCCTCCCCCGCCACACACCTCTGTCAAACTTTATCCCCTCCGGGTCAATGTCCTTCACGTCAAAGATGTCCTCGAACAGGATGCCGGCCATGGTGATGATCCGGGGGTAGACACAGACACACAGCCTCCCGCCAGCCCGCCCGCTCACGGCACGCCGGGATACTGGCGGACTCCAGCGCCGCTCCGGGCAGCAGGCGGGCGAGCGGGTTGTGATCATTTGACCGCTGACGCCGCCATCTTTGATCAGGTCGCGGCACCAACGCCCTCATTCAACGCACTGTGCTGAAGCCATCTTTGATCAGGGCACTGCGCTGCTGCGGTCAAGGCACGGTTTCGCCGCCATTTTTAATTAAGGCAAGGCGCCGCCATCTTTGATCCTGCTCCGCGCCTTCGTCGATCAAGGCAGGGGGGGGGGGGGCAGCCGCCATCTTTGATTAGGGTACAGCTGCCGCGCTTTCTCCGACCAAGGCTCAAAGGCAAGTCTCCGCCACCTCCATCTTTGATTAGGGCACTACACTGCCGCCATGTTTGATGAAGACATTGGTTGGGTGTGAGTCGTCTCTGTCTCACATTGAATCTCCATGGAAACCTGCATCAGCATCAAGGTTAATTCCCTGGATGGCGGGACTGTCATATGCTGAGAGAATGGAGCGGCTGGGCTTGTACACTCTGGAGTTTAGAAGGATGAGAGGGGATCTCATTGAAACATATAAGATTATTAAGGGTTTGGACACGCTAGAGGCAGGAAACATGTTCCCGATGTTGGGGGAGTCCAGAACCAGGGGCCACAGTTTAAGAATAAGGGGTAAGCCATTTAGAACGGAGATGAGAAAACACTTTTTCTCACAGAGAGTTGTGAGTCTGTGGAATTCTCTGCCTCAGAGGGCAGTGGAGGCCGGTTCTCTGGATACTTTCAAGAGAGAATTAGATAGGGCTCTTAAAGATAGCGGAGTCAGGGGATATGGGGAGAAGGCAGGAACGGGGTACTGATTGGGGATGATCAGCCGTGATCACATTGAATGGCGGTGCTGGCTCGAAGGGCCAAATGGCCTACTCCTGCACCTATTGTCTATTGTCTACGGGGACATAAATATGCAGGTACAGCAAGTAATGAAGAAAGCTAATGGCATGTTGGACTCCATTGCGAAAGGATTTGAGTTTAGGATCAAGGAGGTCCTTCTGCAGTTGTACAGGGCCCTGGTGAGACCACACCTGGAGTATTGTGTGCAGTTTTGGTCTGCTAATTTGAGGAAGGACAATATTGCTATTGAGGGAGTGCAGCGTAGGTTCACCAGGTTAATTCCCGGGATGGTGGGACTGACATATGATGAAAGAATGGGTCGACTGGGCTTGTATTTTTTGGAATTTGGAAGGATGAGAGGGCATCTTATAGAAACATATAAAATTCTTAAAGGATTGGACTGGCTAGATGCAGGAAAAATGTTCCCGATGTTGGGGGAATCCAGAACCAGGGGTCACAGTTTAAGAATAAGGGGTAAGCCATTTAGGACTGAGATGAGGAAAAAGTATTTCACACAGAGAGTTGTGAATCTGTGGAATTCTCTGCCACAGAAGGCAGTGGAAGCCAATTCACTGGATGTTTTCAAGAGAGAGTTAGATTTAGCTCTTCGGGCTAACGGAATCAAGGGATATGGTGAGAAAGCAGGAACGGGAAACTGATTCTGGGTGATCAGCCATGATGATATTGAATGGCGGTGCTGGCTCGAAGGGCCGAATGGCCTACTCCTGCACTTATTGTTTATGTTTGTATTGTTCAACAATCAAATATTCTCAGATGCTTCATCTGTTTTAATCTGTTTCACTTGTTAAGAACTATATTCAGCACTCTCTTCCCCATTGCTCTACCTTTTGTACTTGATTGTATTTATGTACAGTATTATCTGATTAGTTTGTATTTATGTATAATATATCTAATCTTTCAATCTGTTTTTGTATTTATGCATAATATATCTGATCTTTTGACCTGTTTGAATCAAGGCATGGTATATCAGATCTGTATGGATAGCTTGCAAAACAAAGCATTTCACTGTACTTTGGTACCCACGATAATAATACACCTCAACCATCTACATTCCTCCCTCTGACTTCACATTTCTTCTCTGGCCTTGGTCCAATCCCCCCCTTTTACCTGATGCCTTCCAAAGAGTCCACCAGGGACTATACTGGAAGTTGGACAATTTTATACTGGACAATTTTTACATTTATCAAGCCAATTAACCAAGCCAATTAACATACAAACCTGTACGTCTTTGGAATGTGGGAGGAAACTGAAGATCTCGGAGAAAACCCACGCAGGTCACAGGGAGAACGTATAAACTCTGTACAGACAGCACCTGTAGTTGGGATCGAACCCACCGCATTTTGCTGCAAGGCAGCAACTCTACCGCTGCCCTCGCCTGTATCCACTTATCACTCGCCAGGCTTTGTCCCGCTCCCACCTCTCTTTTCCAGGTTTCTCCCCAATTAGTCTGAAGAAAGGTCCAGATCAGAAACGTCACCTATCCATGTTCTCCACAGATGCTGCCTGACCCGTTGAGTTACTCCAGCACTCTGTTAAACGTCACCTATCCATGTTCTCCACAGATGCTGCCTGACCCGTTGAGTTACTCCAGCACTCTGTGGAACGTCACCTATCCATGTTCTCCACAGATGCTGCCTGACCCGCTGAGTTACTCCGGCAATTTGTGTCTTTTCACTGTACCTTGGTACATGTGCCATTAATAAACCTTTACCCAAACCTAAAAAGAAACACCATTCAGTAACGTTTTATAACCTCAGTGCCAATCCTAGAATTTCCAGCATTCTTGTGTTTTTATTTAAAATACAGAGATAATAATGTAAGGTACACAAAAATGCTGGAGAAACTCAGCGGGTGCAGCAGCATCTATGGAGCGAAGGAAATAGGCAACGTTTCGGGCCGAAACCCTTCTTCAGACCTGACATCTTCCTACTATCCTTGTAAATGCAGTTCTTCACTGTATCACCTCAACTATAATTGATTGTGCTCAAATGGAAACTACATCATCAATGACATTAAATGCTGGGCACAGTGCGGTGTGTCTCATCTGACCAGCATTCTTTTATTTACAAGCTCTGCGAAAGAGGAGTAGGCACAGCTATAAATTCCTGCACCATTTTAGTTACACCATAGACAGTGTATTGTTGAGGTACATCACAGCTTGGTGTGGGAACAGCTCTGCCCAAGAGGGCAAGAAGTAGCCAAATTGTAGATGTAACCCAATCCATCACACAGACCAGACTCCCCACCATTGACTCCATCCACACCTCATGCAGCCAACATAATTACAGACTTGTCCCACCCCGGTCATTCCTTCTTCTCCCCGCTCCCGTCCGGCAGAAGGTACAGAAGCTTGAAAGCGCGCACCACCAGACTCAGGAACAGCTTCTTCCCCTCTGTTATCAGGCTTCTGAACGGCCCTTCCATAAGATCATGGGGTGATACAGCATGGAAACAGGCCCTTCAGCCCAACCCTTCCATGCCGACCAAGATGCCCCATCTAAGCTACTCCCATCTCCCTGCATTTGGTCGATATCCCTCTAAACCTGTCCTATCCATGTACCTCTCCAAGTGTCTTTTAAATGTTGTTGTTGTCCCTGCCTCAAATACCTCTGGCAGCTCGTGCCATACACCCACCACCCTCTAAGTGAAAACGTTGCCCCTCAGGTCTGTTTTACATTTTGTCCCTCACATCTTAAACCTATGTCCTCTTGTTTTTGATTCCCCTACCCTTGGTAAAAGACTCCCTATCTATTCCCCTCATGATTTTATACCGCTCTATAAGATCACCCCTTAGCCTCCTGCGCTCCAAGAAATAAAGTCCCAGCCTGCCCAATATCTCCCTATAGCTCAGGCCATATAAGCTAGGGTACTGTCCAATTCACCTCTACCCCATTGCGGACATTGGACTTTGTCTGTGGAACTGATGCGCTACAATGCTGAGAACTATATTCTGTACTCTGTATCTTCCCCTTTGCTCTACCTGTTGTACTTGAAGTTCGTCAGTTCCAGAGACAGAGTCCAATGTCCGCAATGGGGTAGAGGTGAATCGGACAGTACCCTAGCTTATGGAAGGACCGTTCAGAAGCCTGATAACAGAGGGGAAGAAGCTGTTCCTTTAAGTCAGGGGTTCCCAACCTTTTTCATCCCATTTACCCCCTGGCAACTTTTCAAAAGTAAATTTACCCCCATCCTGTTTTGTTCAACAATTTGAGTTGACACTTCTATCATAATAAAGCAACCGACAAAGGGGAAATGTTAAAATACTGTTTTTAACATTATTAAAGCCCTGTCCCACGGTACAAGTTCATTCCAAGAGTTCTCCCAAGTTTGCGTTGATTTGAACTCTGAGATTTATGGTAATGGCCGCTCGTCGGTACTCGGGGCTTACCTGCCATTAGCGAGTCTTCCCGAGTACCTGCCGTTAGCGCTAAGAGACGTCCCCGAGCTCCGACGTACCCGCTACGTTCATTCTCCGTGCTTACCGCAAGCTCGATTTTTTTTATACTCGGGAGAGCTCTTGGAATGAACTCGTACCGTGGGACAGGGCTTTTATATTAAGTTCCAGAATCAACAAATTTACCCCCTGGGGGTAAATTTACACTAGGTCGGGAACCTTTGCTTTAGGTTTATGACACTAGACATGGGCCCATTCTTTCTCGCTGAAACTGAGCATAAAATGTAATCCTGACGTGATTAGTAATCTTTCTATACTTCCACCTATCTGAGGAATGATAAATACTCTGCCCATGGAGACACAATGAACTGCATGTGCTGGAATCCTGAGCAAAGCACAAAGTGCTGGGGGATCTCAGCGTGTTGCTAATGTGGCCAGCGTGTGAGTAATCATTCTCAGGCTCATTGTTGTCCCTAACTGGTGATGACACTTTTGTAAATTCATGAACATGTTCTAACTGACCAATGCACATTCCAGAAACCACGAGGTCCCTCTCAGCATTTACACAAAGGCTAAACACTTCTCTCTGCTGAAAGAGATTATGTTGTCTATAGTGCATACATTTTTCTTTGTTCAGCTCTGAAAGGAATGTACAATCTACCTTCATCGATTACACCAAAGAATGTCTCAATTTCCTAATTGCTGGCAATATATTCATAAGTGTTAAGAGCAGAATTAGGCTATTCGGCCCATCAAGTCTACTCCGCCATTCAATCATGGCTGATCTATCTCTCCCTCCTAACCTCATTCTCCTGCCTTCTCCCCATAACCCTTGACACCTGTACTAATCAAGAATCTATCTATCTCTGCCATAAATATATCCATTAACTTGGCCTCCACAGCAAAGAATTCCACAGATTTATCACCCTCTGGCTAAAGAATTAATATCGCTTAATATCAGTGAGATAGAGATCTCCTGAGATTCTTAAATGAGCCTGTGATTCTGGATTAGAATATTATCTCAATGATAATCCAAATTGACCTCATTTTTAATCTTCACGCGATCCTCTTATGCTTTCTTCCTCCTCCCTGAAATGATGAATAGATCACCGCTCCACTTAGACCCAGCATGATTCTGATGTTGATCCCATGAAGAGGTTCTTCTTTTGTGAGGTGGAACATTTGAAGGTTTACAGCTGGAATTTCCTGGTCTACTGACCTCAAGCATAAGCATCAAGGGGACATTGAATAATTCACAGTGTCATAGAGTGATACAGTGTGGAAACAGGCCCTTCGGCCCAACTTGCCCACACTGTCCAACATGTCCCAGCTACACAGGTCCCACCTGCCCACGGTTGGTCCATATCCCTCCATGTACCTGTCTAACTGTTTCTTAAATGCTGCGAAGGTTATACGGAATAAGAATAGAATTAGGCCATTCGGCCCATCGAGTCTACCCCGCCATTCAATCCAGATTTCCACAGATTCACCACTCTCTGACTGAAGAAATTGCTCCTCATCTCCTCCCTAAAAGAACGTCCTTTAATTCTGAGACTATGACCTGTAGTTCTAGACTCTTCCACTAGTGGAAACATCCTCTCCACATCCAATCTACCTGCCAAGTATCAAGTATCAAGTACCTGCCACAACTACCTCCTGTGGCAGCTCATTCCATACACCCACCACCCTTTGTGTGAAAAAGTTACCCCTCAGGTTCCTATTAAATCTTTCCCCCATCACCTTAAACCTACGTCCTCTGGTCCTTGATCACCCTACTCAGGGCAAGAGATTCTGTGCGTTTACCTGATCTATTCCTATAGATGAGTCTATTCTATAAGATTGCCCTTCATCCTCCTGCACTGCAGGGAACGGAGGCCTAGCCTGCTCAACCTCTCCCTCTAGTTCAGGCCCTTGAGTCCTGGCAACATCCTCGTGAATCTTCTCTGCACCCTTCACGAAAATGTCATCGAGATTGTCGTTCAGTGACATTTCAATCAATCGTTATTATCATCTAAATGCTTGAACAGAGAACATGGAACAGTACAGTACAGGAACAGGCCCTTCGGCCCACAATGTCCGTGCCAAACGTGAAAATATACAAAATATATTCCAAGGACCTTGAGAGTCTGTTAAGTGCTTAGGACGTTACTAGGAAAATTACCAATGCTCAATATACATATCAGAGCACAGCTAAACTCTTCTTAACAGTAATACATCGTGACTTACAAAAGAAAGGCGAGAATAGTTCTTTTAAAGACTAACGATAGATCTGACCTGGATTGAAGACACAGAGTGTTGGAGTAACTCAGCGGGTCAGGCAGCATCTGTGGAGAACGTGGATAGGTGACGTTTCACAGAGTGCTGGAGTAACTCAGCGGGTCAGGCAGCATCTGTGGAGAACATGGATAGGTGACGTTTCACAGAGTGCTGGAGTAACTCAGCGGGTCAGGCAGCATCTGTGGAGAACATGGATAGGTGACGTTTCACAGAGTGCTGGAGTAACTCAGCGGGTCAGGCAGCATCTGTGGAGAACATGGATAGGTGACGTTTCACAGAGTGCTGGAGTAACTCAGCGGGTCAGGCAGCATCTCTGGAAAACATGGTTTTGGGTCGGGATACTTCTTCAGCCTCCGTGTTCTCCAGAGACACTGTCTGACCCACTGAGTTATTCCAGCACTCTGTGTCTATCTTTAGTATAAACCAGCATCTGGTGTTCTTTTGCTTCTACATTTCTGCTTGATTAGAGGCAGGTTGACTTACATTTCATGGACAGAAATGGGAACCTCATGGAATGAGCTTTTGTTGTCATGGTGCATGAATTGAATTTCAGAAACTAATAGCACAGAAAATGACGACTCTTCACGTTCACGCAGAATTACCATAACAATGTTGGGTGGGCCAAGCCCTCAGCCACATACAGCGAGCCAGTCATGCAGCCACGGACCACATCTGCATACCAGCTCCAAACTGCTTTAAAACTTCACAAACACTGTTTCCGCAGACCAGTCACCTCAGTCTTTAACCAGACCAACGCTGAACAAGCGAGTGGAATGTTCGGATCACCACAGTAAGTCAGCTTTACAATGCCAAGTGGCAAATCTTCCACACAGTTAAACCAGGGAAGAACAGCCAGCATTTGTGGCCAGTTAGTGTGTGCGTGTGGTACAACTTGTACATCTTGTACAACTTCAGTCTGAAGAAGGGTCTCGACCCGAAACGTCGCCTATTTCCTTCGCTCCATAGATGCTGCCTCACCCGCTGAGTTTCTCCAGCATTTTTGTCTACCTTGTACAACTTATACGGTTATTTTTATGGCAAAGATTGGCAGATTCTTGAATAGTACGGGAGTCAGAGATTATGGGGGAGAAAGCAGGAGAATGGGTTTAGGAGGGAGAGATAGATCAGCCATAATTGAATGGCGGAGTAGTCTTGATGGGCCGAATGATCTCAGGAATCAGTGGGTTAATCTATGATGAGCGTTTGTCGGCACTGGGCCTGTACTCATTGGTTTAGAAGAATGAGGGGGGACCTCATTGAAACTTAGAGTATAGTGAAAGGCCTGGATAGAGTGGATGTGGAGAGGATGTTTCCACCAGTGGGAGAGTCTAGGACCAGAGGTCACAGCCTCAGAATTAAAGGACGTTCTTTTAGGATGGGGATGAGGAGGAATTTCTTTCGTAAGAGGATGGTGAATCTGTGAAATTCACTGCCACAGAACGCTGTGGAGTCAATGTATATTTTTAAGGCAGAGATAGATAGATTCTTGATTAGTACGGGTGTCAGAGGTTATGGGGAGAAGGCAGGAGAATAGGTTAAGGAGGGAGAGATAGATCAGCCATGATTGAATGGTGGAGTCGATTTGATAGGCCGAATGGCCTATCTCTGCTCCTAGAACCTAGATCCATCTGAAGAAGGGTCTCTACCTGAAACGTCACCCATTCCTTCTCCCCAGAGATGCTGCCTGTCCTGCTGAGTTACGCCAGCATTTTGTGTCTACCCTAGAACTCATGAAGTCTCCAATATTGGGTGGAGTTTAATATCATTTGTTTTAATCATTCACGAGCCTCCACTTCAATTAGTTGATTTAATACTGTTGATGATTTGGAAGTTGACCTTTAGTTATATATGTATTTGAATAAAGTGGCGCAGCGGGTAGAGCTGCAGCCTCACAGCGCCAGGGACCCCAGTTCAATCCTGACTATGGGTGCTGTCAGTGTGGAGTTTGCACGTTCTCCCTGTGACCGCGTGGGTTTGCTCAGATTTTCTCCCACATCCCAAAGACGTGCGGATTTGTCAGTTAATTGGTCCTCTGTAAATTACCCCTAGTGTGTAGGGAGTGGATGAGAGAGTGGGATAACATGGAACTAGTGTGAGCAGGGGATCGCTGGTCGGAGTGGACTCAGTGGGCCCGAAGGGCCTGTTTCCATGCTGTATCTCTAAACTAAATAAAATCTTTTGATTGCAATTGTCTCAAAATATCATTTCCTTGTCTGAAAGGCTCAGAAATTGCATGATACATGAAGGGTGCAGCAGAGATTGACCAGGGTGTTACCTGGGCTTGTGGGCTCGAGTTACAGGGAGAGCGTGGATAGGCTGGGACTTTATCTATGGAGTGTGGGAGGTTGAGGGGTGACCTTATTGAGGTGTACAAGATCATGAGGGGCACGGATAAAGTGAACGCTCACTGTCTTTATCCCAGGGTAGAGGATTCTAAAACTAGAGGGCATAGGGTTAAGGTGAGAGGGGAGAGATTGAAGAGGGACCTCAGGGGCAACTTTTCCACTCAGAGGGTGGTGCGTATCTGGAACGAGCTGCCAGAGGAAGCTGTAGAAATGGATGCAATTACGACTTTAGAGGGCTATGAGCCAAATGCAGGCAAATGGGACTAGCCCAGTATGCCAACTTGGTTAGCATGGACAAGGTGGGCCGAAGGATCTGTTTCCGTGCTGTACAGCTCTATGACTGTGTGCTTATGGAAGTTAGAGTGTGGCAACACAAGAAGCAGCGGATAGAGAACAAATGCACAGGAACAAGCCATAGTTAGAACAAAGCACAAAATGCTGGAGGAACCAAGCCGGTCCCCTACTCCAAAAGCCCCTCGGCACTGTGAATTAATTGTCACGATATGATATGATACAACTGTAATTATGCTGGAGGGAAATTGGTCTGCCAACATTCAGAGGAAGGCATTGAAGGCGTTGAGATGAACAGAAATGCAAGGCTAGGAGCCATGGGAGGAATAATGTCACAGTTCACCAATTACACTAAATGAAGTCACTTGGCAGACTGAGCCCAATCTTCTTCTTGCGTATGGCATGCACAGCCTAAAGTTGTAGGACAACTTGTACTAATTGACAATAGACAATAGGTGTAGGAGTAGGCCATCCGGCCCTTTGAGCCATTCAATGTGATCATGGCTGATCATCCCCAATCAGTACCCTGTTCCTGCCTTCTCCCCTTATCCCCCGACTCCGCTATCTTTAAGAGCCCTATCTAGCTCTCCCTTGAAAGTATCCAGAGAACCGGCCTCCACTGCCCTCTGAGGCAGAGAATTCCACAGACTCACAACTCTCTGTGTGAAAAAGTGTTTCCTCATCTCCGTTCTAAATGGCTTACCCCTTATTCTTAAACTGTGGCCCCTGGTTCTGGACTCCCCCAACATCGGGAACATGTTTCCTGCCTCTAGCTTGTCCAAACCGTTAATAATCTTATAGGTTTCAATAAGATACCCTTTCATCCTTCTAAATTCCAGAGTATACAAGCCCAGCCGCTCCATTCTCTCAGCATATGACAGTTCCACCATCCCGGGAATTAACCTTGTGAACCTCAATAGCAAGAATGTCCTTCCTCAAATTTGGAGACCAACACTGCACACAATACTCCAGGTGTGGTCTCACTGGGGCCCTGCAACACTGCAGAAGGACCTCTTTGCTGCTGTACTCAACTCCTCTTGTTATGAAGGCCAACATGCCATTCGCTTTCTTCACTGCCTGTTGCACCTAGAAAGCTTACTTTGTACCTGCAAGCTTACTTTATAGGTGCAGGAGTAGGCCATTCGGCCCTTCGAGCCAGCACCGCCATTCAATATGATCATGGCTGATCATCCACAATTAGTACCTTAGTTGTAAGGAGAGGTTGGACAAACTTGGATTGTTGCACAAACATGTCTCTGGAATGTTGGTGGTCGAGGGGAGACCTGGTAGAAGTATATAAAACTATGAGAGGCACAAATACGGTCGACAACCTTCATCAAAAGATGAATGTCAAACACTCCAGGGCATAGCTTTATGGTGAGAGGGGCAGAGTACAAAGGTGATGTGTGGGGCAGGTTGATTTACACAGAGGGTGGTGGGTGCCTGGAACGCGCTGCCAGGGGTGGTGGTGAAGGCAGATACGATAGTGGTGTTCAAGATGCTTTTAGACAGGCACGTGGATATGCAGGGAATGGAGGGATATGGATCACGTGCAGGCAGATAAGAGTTAGTCCTGGCATCATGTTCAGTACAGACATTGTGGGCCGAAGGGCCTGTTCCTGTGCTGTACTGGTCTATGTTCTACCTGAGATACAGTATCTCAGGGTGACATTGCTTCTGGTTGGGTTTCACAGACAGTTGAGATCAATCAATTCAATTAAAAAAATTACTACTCAGACTTACGAGGGTAAGTCTGAGGTCATCCTTCTCGGCCCCTCGGACTCAATCAAAATGATAGCAGGCAGCCTTGGAAGCATTACCCCACTACTCAAACCTCATGTCAAAAACCTTGGCGTGATATTTGACTCAGCACTGAAATTTGACAAACAAGTCAATGCCGTGGTAAAAGCTAACTTCTTTCAGCTTCGGACGATAGCTAAAATAAAACAATTCCTCCACTTTGATGACCTCGAAAAGATCATCCACACATTTATCTCCTCCCGCCTAGATTACTGCAACTCCCATTACACTGGCATCAGCCAATCTTCCCTGTCCCGCCTGCAACTGGTCCAAAACACCGCAGCGAGACTCCTGACGGGCAGCCGAAAAAGGGACCACATCACCCCGATCCTGGCCTCTCTCCACTGTCTCCCTGTGTGGTTCCGTATACATTTCAAGATCCTCCTCTATGTCTACAAAGCCCTCAATGGGCTTGCCCCCACCTACATTAAAAGTCTTCTTACCCACCACTCCACCTCCAGGTCCCTCAGATCGTCCAACTTGGGGTTGCTGAATATCCCGCGGTGTAGGCATAAGCTCAGGGGCGACCGCGCCTTTGCGGTTGCAGCTCCTAGACTGTGGAACAGCATCCCCCTTCCCATCAGAACTGCCCCCTCCATCGACTCCTTTAAGTCAAGACTAAAAACGTATCTATACTCCCAAGCCTTTCTTGACGTCCTCCGAGCGAGGGCTACATGTATATATGTATGTAGTTTGTTTGTTTATATTATTCTGATAACAAATGTAAAGCACTTTGGCCAACGAGAGTTGTTTTTTAAATGTGCTATATAAATAAATGTGACTTGACTTTACTCAAATATTGGAGTTAAATTTGCACTCTTTATGTAATGCCAACAAACATAGAGTTTTACTGCGTCAGTAAGCCCGGCAAGCATTCCTTAAAGCATAGATCACAAAATGCTGGAGTAACTTAGTGGGTCAGGCAGCATCTGTGGAGAACATGGATAGGTGACGTTTCACAGAGTGCTGGAGTAACTCAGCGGGTCAGGCAGCATCTGTGGAGCGAAGGAAATGGGCAACCTTTCGGGCCGAAACCCTGAAGGAAATAGGCAACGTTTCGGGCCGAAACCCGGAAGGGTTTCGGGTCGAAACGTTGCCTGTTTCCTTCGCTCCATAGATGCTGCCGCACCCGCTGAGTTTCTCCAGCATTTTGGTCTACCTTATCATTTATAGTGTGGTTCCGTATAGCTTACAAAGCACAGAAGTACACTGTGCCAGAGTAACTCAGCGGGTCAGGCCGCATCTGTGGAGAACATGGATAGGTGACGTTTCACAGAGTGCTGGAGTAACTCAGCGGGTCAGGCAGCATCTGTGGAGAACATGGATAGGTGACGTTTCACAGAGTGCTGGAGTAACTCAGCGGGACAGGCAGCATCTGTGGAGAACATGGATAGATGACGTTTCGGGTCGGGACCCTTCTTCAGACTATTTGTGCATTGCTCCCTCTATCTCCCTCTCTTTCTCTCTCTTGATTGAATGACTGAATGATACAGCGCGGAAACACGCCCTTCTGTCCACCAATTCCCGCCGACAGAACCGCGTCACACTAGTTGTATGTTATCCCAGTTTTGCATCCGCTCCCTACACACGAGGGGCAATTTAACAGAGGGACAATTAAGCTGCAAGCCCGCACGACTTTGGGGCATGGGCAGAAACGGGTGTCATATTAAATGAGGACGTTTTGATCAATTATGTTGAGTCCTTACCAAATGTAATTAGCGTAACACAAGTTGATGGGTATTTTCCCTTTCAGATGGCTTCTAATGACCACTTTAGTGTGGACCACCCTGGGGATCCCCACCCTGGGGACTTAATTGAAATATTCCGGCCTGCGTACCAACACTGGGCTCTCTACCTGGGAGACGGCTATGTTATAAACATCTCACCACTAGGTAAGGGAAAGGAATGCTTCAGGTGGCAAATCTGAGTTTAAGTTTTAGAATTAATTTAGACATTTCTGTTTCACAAGATCTTGTCTTAATCCCAATATGTACTCTCATAACATTCACATTTCATGTCTATCCTCATGGATCTTTATTCACATCCTTCCTCTGAGAGCAACACCATGGAAAACACAGGAGTTGCTACCATAGATAGACACAAAATGCTGGAGTAACTCAGCGGGACAGGCAGCATCTCTGGAGAGAAGGAATGGGGTAGAGACCCTTCTTCAGACTCAAACCGAAACATCGCCCATTCCTTCTCTCCAGAGATGCTGCCTCACCCACTGAGTTACTCCAGCAATTTGTGTCTACCTTTGATTTAAAGCAGCATCTGCAGTTCTTTCTTACACAGGAGTTGCTACCATCACAGATTTTAAAAAATCGCAAATGCTGTTAAACAAATCGAACACAGTAGATGTTAGAAATACATTTGTTAGATTAGAAATAGTTTAACAATTCACATATTTTTAAAAGAGTTTGGGTCAAGAGAGTTTAATTGTCATATGTATCGGCAACAGAACAATTACATATGTACAAGAGCACAGCAACAGGCCCTTCGGCCCAACTGGTCCTTGCCAAACAAAATGCCCCCATCTCAGATCATAAATGATAGGAGCAGAATTGTTATTGTACCTGCCTTATCTACCTCTTCTGGCAGCTCTATCGATATTCCCAACATCCTCAATGTGAAAAAATTGCCCCTCACGGAAATGTGAAATCTTTTCCCCTATCACCTTAAACCCATGTCCTCTGGTTCTTCATTCCCCTCCCCTGGTAAAAAGACTCTGCATCCTGTGCATCTCCTCCAACCTCATCTACTGCATCCGCTGCTCTAGGTGTCAGCTGCTCTACATCGGCGATACCAAGCGTAGGCTTGGCCAAAGATCCTATAGCGTAGCAAGATAGACCACTCCTTCTAAATGCAATGGGCTGACGTGTAGTACGCAACGGAACGGAACGTGGGCCTTTTTTTCATCCATTTCAGTGACCGGACCCGACCCGACCCGACTCGCAGTGTAATCAATGTTGCGGGGGAACAGTTTGTGTTAATAAATTATAATTCTGAAAATGAGGAGAAGATTTTTACCAAATAACTTTGATTTTTACGAGGATGTTTCCGTAACTGGCTTCCGTCTCCGCACTATTATCCTATGGGATCTTTGGTGCGGAGATGGAAGCCGGTTATGGAAATGGGGCCGAAAATTACCCATGAATCTGCCCATGACCGTACTACATCTTTTTCGTCGAGTGATCTATCTTGCTCGCTATAGGATCTTTGGGCTTGGCGATCGCTTCGCCCAACACCTCCGCTCGGTTCGCAATAACCAACCTGATCTCCCGGTGGCTCAGCACTTCAACTCCCCCTCCCATTCCGAATCCGACCTTTCTGTCCTGGTCCTCCTCCATGGCCAGAGTGAGTCCCACCGCAAATTGGAGGAGCAGCACCTCATATTTCGCTTGGGTAGTTTACACCCCAGCGGTATGAACATTGACTTCTCCAATTTCAGGTAGTCCTTGCTTTCTCCCTCCTTCCCCTCCCCTTCCCAGCTCTCCCACAGCCCACTGTCTCCGCCTCTTCCTGTCTTCTTCCCGCCCCCCCAACCCCCACATCAGTCTGAAGAAGTGTCTCGACCCGAAACGTCACCTATTCCTTCGCTCCATAGATGCTGCCTCACTCGCTGAGTTTCTCCAGCATTTTTGTCTACCTTCGATTTTCCAGCATCTGCAGTTCCTTCTTAAACACTGTGCATTCACCTGGTCTCTTCCCCACTTGACTTTACACACGATAAGATCACCCATCAGTATGGTGGTTAAGTTACTCGATCAGTGAACTGACCTCAACTGAGTCCAGAATTGTGAATTCAATTCCCACCAGTGCCGGAGTGGAATATCAATCCAATTCCTCCTTCTGTACTTTGACCCCACCACTGGAGTCAACCTATTGTCACCTGGACAATGTGTAGGAAGGAACTGCAGGTGCTGGTTTAAACCAAAGATAGACACTAAATGCTGGAGTAACTCAGCTTGACAGGCAGCATCTCTGGAGAGAAGGAATGGCTGACGTTTCAGGTCGAGACCCTTCTTCAGACTGGTTAGGCGAGCTTGTTTTCACCCAACAAACAGCTAACAATGGCCTGTTTCCTTTATCATCGTTACTTTTTTTGCATTTCTTTCATTCATTGTTCTTTATCTCTCCACATCATTGTCTATATCTCTCGTTTCCCTTATTCCCTAACCAGTCTGAAGAAGGGTCTCGACCCGAAACATCACCCATTCCTTCTCTCCAGGGATGCTGCCTGTCCTGCTGAGTTACTCCAACTTTTTGTGCCTGTCACCCAGAGAATAACCATCCTCTATTGTCCTGGAGATCTTTCCTACAGACAATAAAACCAAATTTCTGCTGAGACCTGAAATGATAATCATGTTTTTCTCTTCATGGTGCTTACAAAGCTGCTAAATATTTCCAGCGTTTTCTGTTGATTATGTCAAATGTCTAGCATGGTTTGTTAACATCCAACATTTTGTGTTTAGATGACTTGGATAGATTTGCACAATGTTTTCACCTCGAATCTGACCACACTCATCTGTATAGAGTGATAGTCATAGAGTGATACAGCGTGGAAACAGGCCCTTCGGCCCTACATGCCCACACCGGCCAACGTGTCCCAGACACACTAGTCCCACCTGCCAGCGTTTGGTCCTTATCGCTCCAAACCTGTCCTATCCATGTACCTGTCTAACTGTTTCATAAATGTTGCAAAAGTCCCTGTTTCAACTACCTCCTCTGGCAATTTGTTCCATACACCCACCACCCTTTGTGTGAAAAAGTTACTCCTCAGATTCCTATTAAATCTTTTCCACTTCACCTTGAACCTATGTCCTCTGGTCCTCGATTCCCCTACTCTGGGCAAGAGACTCTGTGCATCTACCCGATCTATTCTTCTCATGATTTTCTACACCTCTCTAAGATCTCCCCTCATCCTCCTGCGCATCAAGGAATAGAGACCCAGCCTATAACTCAGACCCTCTAGTCCTGGCAACATCCTCGTAAATCTTCTCTGAACCCTTTCAAGCGTGACAATGTCTTTCCTATAACATGGTGCCCAGAGCTGCACACAATACCCTAAATGCGGTCTCATCAACGTCTTATACAACTGCAACATGACCTCCCAATTTCTATACTCAATACTCTAACAGATGTGCCAAAAAGCTTTTTTGACCACCTTATCTACCAACGACTCGACCTTCAAGGAACCATGCACCTGTACTCCTAGATCTCTCTGCTCTACAACACTTCCCAGAGGCCTACCATTCACTGTATAGGTCCTGCCCATGTTAGACGTCCCAAAATGCAACACCTTATTAGACTACCTTCAGAATGAAGAAGGGTCTCGACCGGAAACGTCACCCATTCCTTCTCTCCAGAGATGCTGCCTGTCCTGCTGAGTTACTCCAGCTTTTTGTGTCTTTCTTTGATAGAACAGCACAGCACAGGAACAGCCCCTTTAACCCACGATGTCTGTACCGATCACAATGCCAAGTTAAATTTATCAGCCTGCACGTGATCCATATCCCTCCATCCCCTGCATATCCACGTGCCTATCCAAAAGTCTCTTAACACCACTATCGTATCTGCCTCCACCAACACCCCTGGCAGCGTGTTCCAGGCACCCATCACCCTCTGTGTAAAAAACATGCCGCACATCTCCTTTAAACTTTGCCCCTCTCACCTTAAAGCTACGCCTTCTAGTCTTTGACATTTCCACGCTGGAAAAAAGGTTCTGACTGTCCACCCCATCTACGCCGCTCATAACCGTACACAGTTCTATCATGTCTCCCCTCAACCTCCGACATCCCAGAAAAAACTATCCAAGTCTGTCCAACCTCTCCTTGTATCTAATACCTTCTAATCCAATGTAATATTCACATTGTTACTGCATAATGACATGTAAATTGTGGCTGTGATTTTACATATGTACAGTTAATCCAGGTCCACCACTGATTATCCGGCAGCTGGTGTTCCGGCACCTCCATTAATCCGGACAAAATTACCAGACCGCACTTGAACCCCCCCCCCCCCCCACCCCCCGGAACTCCCCCCGACAATGTGCTCCCTAGGCCGGGTGAGGCGGCCGATCTCCACCTCATCGGGACTTCCGCGGCCGACCGATCGTCGGGTGGAATCTGCCCCCTGCTGCCGGGACTCCGGGACTCTGGAACTCCGGCCCGGTCGGAGCCAGCAGATCCGTTCCCACAGCCGACTCTCGGAGGCTGCGCCCTCTGTTGGTCCGGCAACACGGATAATCCGGCAAGGCTCTGGAACCGAGGGTGCCTGGAGGTCGGTGGTGGAGCTGTACTTGCGTCCATCTTGTCTGATGTGCTTGTCACACTCACTGTCGGCAGAGGAAGGGCCACCTGCCTCGTTCAGTAGCGCCAAGTCCGTGTTCAGCAGGAAGGCCATGGCAAAGATGCAGCTGCTTAAAGACGTGGTTGGACAAGACCCCTTCAAAATCAACAACAAGTACGATGACAGCCACACCCCGCTCACCGTCGAGGAAATCGTCAAGCGAGCAGAATTCTTCATCGGACAGGAGGTGTCTTACGATTTGCTCGGGAACAACTGCGAGCATTTTGTCACCTTGCTTCGTTACGGCGAGGGCGTCTCTGACCAGGTATGTGGACAGGTCAGCAGTCCAGTATGGCCAGCGGTACTATAGTGACTTGGGCAATGGTACAATAGTGGCAGATATGATAGTGGCTTGGCCAATGATACAATAGTGACAGATTTGATAATGACCAGCGGTCCAGTATGGCCAACAGCACAATATTGACTTGGTCTCTCCCAGCTATAAGCCCTGCAGGAAGGAATTGCAGATGATGGTATCAAACATAGACACAAAGTGCTGGAGTAACTCAATGGGTCAGGCAGCATCTCTAGAGAAAAGGAATAGGTGACGTTTCGGGTCGAGACCCTTCTTCAGACTGAAACGTCACCTATTCCTTCTCTCCAGAGATGCTGCCTGACCTGCTGAGTTACTCCAGCATTTTGTGTCTATCTCCAGCTATAAGCGCTGAGACAAGACCAGAGGAATGTGGAGACCCCAGGTCCTGCAGATGTTGGCATCCATGCCCACCAGAGTAATATACTTACAGTCATACAGTGTGGAAACAGGCCATTCGGCCCAACTTGCCCATGCCAACCAACAAGCCCCACCTACACTAGTCCCACCTGTCTGAGAGTTAGATTTAGCTCTTAGGGCTAAAGGAATCAAGAGAAATGGGGAACGGGGTACTGATTGGGGATGATCAGCCATGATCACATTGAATGGTGGTGCTGGCTCGAAGGGCCGAATGGCCTACTCCTGTACCTATTGTCTGTTTCTATGTTTGACCCATATCCCTCTGAATCTATTCTTTCCATATTCCAATCTAAATGTATCTTAAACATGATGATAGTCCCCACTCTTTCAAATCCCTGCTCCTACTTAAACTGTGATAAAATGCTGAGAACTATATTCTGCACTCTGTATCTTCCCCTTTGCTCTACCTGTTGTACTTGAGTTTGACCTGATTATATTTACATGTGGTATATATGATCTTTCTGGATAGCAAGCAACACTAAGCTTTTCACTGTACCTCAGTATACATGACGATAATAAACCTAAACTTGAACACCTGCCTCAATTGTCTCCTCTGGCAGCTCGTTCCATGCACCCACCACCCTCTGTGTGTTTTCATCACAGGCTGAGTGTGAAGAGACAGATAATAGACAATAGGTGCAGGACTGGCCATTCGGCCCTTCGAGCCTGCACCGCCATTCAATGTGATCATGGCTGATCATCCCCAATCAGTGCCCCATTCCTGCCTTCTCCCCATATCCTTCTAAACTCCAGACTATACAAGCCCAGCCGCTCCATTCTCTCAGCATATGACAGTTCCGCCATCCTGGGAATGAACCTGGTGAACCTACGCTGCACTCCCTCAATAGACATGGGGCTGTTGAGAGTCTTGGCAACTTTGGCTTTGTCCTCATTGATACCACCCATTACCCCACACCATCATTCTGCAAACACTGGTCACAAGCCAGTGCCAACAGCAACACAATAGGGGTTGCTAAATAAGCGCTAACATGTTACACTGTTATAGGTCAGGGAAATATGTCAGGACATGCAGAAAACTGACTTCAACATTTTTTTCTGCAAAATTGATTTTTTAATTTCTGGTTAGCTTTGAAATTAAATATCAGTGCTTACTTTTAAAATTGACATAATTTAAATATTTATTTATTTTTTTACTCAAGGTTTAACCGTTTCTGCATTTTTATACAAATGCTGTTCTTTATTATTATCTTTTTCATATTTCCAAGAATAGAGCTTAGCCAATAGTATCATCGAGTCAGGCCGTTCGGCCCGACTTGCCCATGCTGACCAGCATGCCCCATCTACACTAGTCTCACCTGCCCGCGTTTGGCCCATATCCCTCTACACCAAACCTATCCATGTACCTGTGCATGTGTAGGAAGGAACTGCAGGTGCTGGTTTAAATCGCAGATGGACACAAAAATGCTGGAGTAACTCAGCGGGACAGGCAGCAACTCTGGCGAAGTCTGAAGAAGGGTCTCAACACGAAACATCACCCATTCCTTCTCTCCAGAGATGCTGCCTGTCCCGCTGAGTTACTCCAGCATTTTGCTGTCTTTTAAATACTGTTATTGTACCTACCTCCTCTGGCAGCTCGCTCCATATACCCACCACCCTCAACTTGAAAAAGTTGCTCCTCAGGTTCCTAATAAATCTTCCCCTCTCACTTTAAACCCAGCCTCAGTGGAGGGAATGGATAGGCGACCTTTTGGGTAGGGACCCCTCTGCCTTCCACAGATGCTGCTTGATCTGCTGAGTTCTTCCAGCACTGCTCAAGATTCCAGCATTCGCATACAGTATGTATCCATTTAGACCAATGGTCAGCATTCCAAAAGCCTTCTTCACCACCCTATCCCCACCTCACCCCACCCTATCCCCACCCTATCCACACCTCACCCCCACCCTACCCCACCCTACCCCCACCCTACCCCCACCTCACCCACACCCTACCCCCACCCTACCCCCACCTCACCTCCACCCTACCCCCACTCTACCCCCACCCTACCCCCACCCTACCCTCACCTCACCCCCACCCTACCCCCACTTCACCCCCACCCTATCCCCACCCTACCCCCACCCTACCCCCACCTCACCTCCACCCTACCCCACCTCACCCCCACCCTAGCCCCACCCTGGGATCGCTGGATGGAATGGACTCATTGGGCCGAAGGGCCTGCTTCCCCACTGCATATCTGAAAACAATATGTTATTTTTAAAACCTATTGTTAGATTTGCAAAAGTATTTTATCCCACTTGCTTGAAAAGTAAAGCAATTCCAGAGATAGACATAAAATGCTGGAATAACTCAGCAGACAGGCAGCATCTGTGGAGAGAAGGAATGGGTGACATTTCTTGAGGAAAGACATTCTTGCCATAGAGGGAGTACAGAGAAGGTTTACCAGACTGATTCCTGGGATGGCAGGACTTTCATATGAGGAAAGACTGGATAGACTCGGCTTGTACACGTTGGAATTCAGAAGACTGAGGGGGGATCTTATAGAAACTTACAAAATTCTTAAGGGGTTGGACAGGCTAGATGCAGGAAGATTATTCCCGATGTTGGGGAAGTCCAGAACTAGGGGTCACAGTTTAAGGATAAGAGGGAAGTCTTTTAGGACCGAGATGAGGAAATCATTTTTTACACAGAGAGTGGTGAATCTGTGGAATTCTCTGCCACAGAAGGTAGTTGAGGCCAGTTCATTGGCTATATTTAAGAGGGAGTTAGATGTGGCCCTTGTGGCTAAAGGGATCAGGGGGTATGGAGAGAAGGCAGGGATGGGATACTGAGTTGGATGATCAGCCATGATCATATCAAATGGCGGTGCAGGCTCGAAGGGCCAAATGGCCTACTCCTGCATCTATTGTCTATTGTCTGTGGCTTATCAATGTTGGGAGCCAACAAGTCATGTGATCAATAGCTTCCCACAGCCGCTGACAGACAGCATGTTCTCACGTGCGGCCAAATCCCCTTTTGTTTCCTCAGGCAAACCGAGCCATCGGCGTCATCTCTTTTGTCACAGCTGCAGCCAGTGCCTTCTCATTAGCTGGGCTGTTCCACAACAGGTCAAGGCAAAGAAATTATTGAAGCATTCGCTGTAAATTATAAACTGGGAAAAAAAATAAATCAACAAATTCATCGGTTTGATGTCCTTTGTAACTATACAGTTGTAAATATTTTATTCTGCAGTTTCTTGGTTCTCGCAGACAATCATCAGTAACGGACACCACTCCCCCTCCTGTCCCACTTACGCGTTTTTTGCGAAGGAATGGGTGACGTTTCGGGTCGAGTCCCTTCTTCAGACTCATACACACACTGATGTTATTTCTATCAAAAAAGCTTGAATCAATTTGCTCTAAAACTTCGTAACAAATACATGGTTATAATTCTGGCTTTTGCGTTAAGGAGAGTGCTCAATTGTCATATGTACCAAAACGGAACAATGACATTCTTAAGGGCCTGTCCCACTTACGCGATTTTTTCGGTGACTTGCGGGCACCCGTCATAGTCGCAGCAGGTCACCGAAAATGTTCAAAATGTTGAATATCCAGCGGCGACCAGAAAAAGGTATGATTCTCTGGCAGACTACTCACGACCATACAGGCGTCACCCCGCGACATGTCGCCTGTATTGTCGTGAGTATTCGCCCAAAGAATCGTACCTTTTTCTGGTCGTCGCTGGATTTTCAACATGTTGAACATTTTCGGCCACCTGCTGCGACTATGACGGGTGCCGGCAGTCGCCGAAAAATCGCGTAAGTGGGACAGGCCCTTTATACTCTCCCGACGGGACCCAGGTTCCATCCTGACTGCGGGTGCTGTCTGTACGGAGTTTGTACGTTCTCCCCGTGACCTGCGTGGTTTTCTCCAGGCGCTCCGGTTTCCTCCCACACTCCAAAGACGTGCAGGTTTGTAGGTTAATTGGCTTCGGTAAAAATAGTAAACTGTCCCTAGTGTGTGTAGGATAGTGTTAGTGTGCGGCAATCACTGGTCGGCGCAGACTCGGTGGGCTGAAGGGCCTGTTTCGGCGCTGTACCTAGGGTTGCCAACTGTCCCGTATTAGCCGGGACATCCCGTATATTGGGCTAAATTGGTTTGTCCCGT
>JAXLNO010004093.1:72500-94489 GCA_038087875.1 Malacoraja senta | reverse complement strand
TTGTCCCTTATTTTGATCTTTTGTCCCTTATTTGGGAGTGAGAAAGTTGGCGATCTCTAAACCTCAGTTTACATTACAAGCAGCTTGGTGATATGAAACCATACAAACAAGCAGGTAGGAATATGTATCCAAAATAATGGACCACAACAGTGATAAAGGAATGCAGATGTTGGAATTTTGAGCAAAGCACAATGTGCTGGAGGAACTCAGTGGATCAGGAACTCAGTGGATCAGGCAGCATCTGTGGAGGGAATGGACTGATGATGTTTTGGGTGGGGGGGCCCTTCTTCAGACGAGGAATCAGGCCGTGTACAGGTTAGAACAGTCCAACACAGGAACAGGCCCTTCGGCCCACAATGTCCATGCCCAACATGATGCCAAGATAAACTAATCCCCTCTGCCTGCATGTGATCCGTATCCCTCCATTCCCTGCATATCCACGTGCCTATCCAAAAGGCTCTTAAGCACCACTATCGTATCTGCCTCCACCACCACCCCTGGCAGCGCGTTCCAGGCACCCACCACCCTCTGTGTAAAAAAAACCTGCCCCGCACATCCCCTTTAAACTTTGCCCCCCTCACCTGAAAGCTGTATCTATTGCGTATCTGAAAGCATCTTAAACACCATGGCCTTATTCACCTGTGTTATTTTCCTTCAGTCTTTTGTTTGACTGAACCCCCAGATGCCTCGACCTCATCTTATGTCCTTATTTTCCCCAATGTGCACGAGGCAAGGCTGAGCTTTTAATCTGCTGGAAAGAACTGCAGATGCTGGTTTAAATCGAAGCTAGACACAAAATGTTGGAGTAACTCAGCGGGACAGGCAGCATCTCTGGAGAGAAGGAATGGGTGATGTTTTGGGTCGAGACCCTTCTAACCCTAACCCTCTCATGTCTGCAGTGAAATCTAGTTAAAATACAGACACAAAATGCTCATCTGTAGCCATGCCTATCTCGTGTTAGATGTTGCCACCCTGGGGAAAAGATTTAAAAAGGCCGTCATATGCTGAGAGAATGGAGCGGCTGGGCTTGTATACTCTGGAGTTTAGAAGGATGAGAGGGGATCTTATTGAAACATATAAGATTGTTAATGGCTTGGACACGCGAGAGGCAGGAAACATGCTCCCGATGTTGGGGGAGTCCAGAACCAGGGGCCACAGTTTAAAGAATAAGGGGTAAGCCATTTAGAACGGAGATGAGGAAACACTTTTTCTCACAGAGAGTTGTAAGTCTGTGGAATTCTCTGCCTCAGAGGGCGGTGGAGGCCGGTTCTCTGGATACTTTCAAGAGAGAGCTAGATAGAGCTCTTAAAGATAGCGGAGTCAGGGAATATGGAGAGAAGGCAGGAATGGGGTACTGATTGTGGATGATCAGCCATGATCACATTGAATGGCGGTGCTGGCTCGAAGGGCCGAATGGCCTACTCCTGCACCTATTGTCTATTGTGAACACTTGGTGCAGAGAGTCAGCAGGTCTGTAACCATTCTGAGTAACTTCCAGGCAACTACAGAAGCTGGCTAACTGATGACACAGGTGGGAGACTTTAGTTTAGTTTAGAGATACAGCGCGGAAACAGGCCCTTTCAGCCCACCGCGTCCGCACCGACTAGTGATCCCCACACACCAACACTATCCTACACACACACGAGACAATTTACAATTATACCATGCCAATTAACCTCCAAACCTGTATGTCGTTGGAGAGAGCTGTCCTATTGTGGGAGTGAAGCTTGTAGATCAATGGGTCCCGTTCTCGTGTCTTATCAGAATAAAAATCTTCAGGCATCAAAATCTAAAGTCATTCTTTATATTTCTTAAGCACTGATAGTACTGCAATTATTTTATGTAATTTTCTATATAAATAGATACAATCATTGTAATATCACAAAGCTACAAATACAAGAATAATTCATCATGAAAGTGACGTTGTCACATAGTCCCATAGGCAGCACGGTGGCGCAGCGGTAGAGTTGCTGCCTCACAGCGCCACAGACCCGGGTTCCATCCTGACTACGGGTGCTGTCTGTACGGAGTTTGTACGTTCTCCCCCCGTGACCTGCGTGGGTTTTCTCCGGGCGCTCCGGTTTCCTCCCGCACTCCAAAGACGTGCAGGTTTGTAGGTTATTTGGCTTGGTGTAAATGTAAATTGTCCCTAGTGTGTGTAGGATAGTGTCAGTGAGCGGGGTGATCGCTGGTCGGCACGGACTCGGTGGGCCGAAGGGCCTGTTTCGGCGCTGTATCTCTAAACTAAATATCTGTTGAGTTGTGAAACTGATTAAAGTTGAGAAACTTGATGACTATGTTCTTTGGTGAAAGCTGGATCAGATGTTGAGCTAGGTTCACCTCACACACACTGATGTTTGGTGCGGCTGAGTTACTCCAGCGTGTTGCGTCTGTCTCCATCATGGTACCTTGGTGTGCAACGTGCCAGGTTCTAGAGGGGGGCAGGAACGGTGGAGAGACAGACAGACAGACTGATGGGTAAATGTGATCCCACGTCGGTGTTACAAGTGGTCATCCTGCTCCTGGTTGGCACTGCTGGTCCTCTCCGTGGCCGGCGGTGAAGGTGAAGCGGGCACAGCCAGTGCGCGGGGGGCTTCTCTGCTGCCTCTCCGGGGTCTGTGGTGGGAGTGTCCCTGCTGAAGCTCTCCATCCATCGAGGGGACGGACGTCAACCCTGACCCATCCAGCGGTGGCCAGCCAGGCTCCTCCATAATCATCCTCCCAATCACCTTGTAACGGCGACTGGACTTTATCTTGCAACACTTCCTCAGAAAGAGCCAGAGATGTGTGTTCTCTACCACCAACTCCTGTGGGAAGGAAGATCAGCAGCTTTCATTGTAAGAACATAGAAACATAGACAATAGGTGCAGGAGTAGGCCATTCGGCCCTTCGAGCCTGCACCGCCATTCAATATGATCATGGCTGATCATCCAACTCAGTATCCTGTACCTGCCTTCTCTCCATACCCCCTGATCCCTTTAGCCACAAGGGCCACATCTAACTCCCTCTTAAATATAGCCAATGAACTGGCCTCAACTACCTTCTGTGGCAGAGAATTCCACAGATTCACCACTCTCTGTGTGAAATAAAATTTTCTCATCTCGGTCCTAAAAGACTTCCCCCTTATCCTTAAACTGTGACCCCTTGTTCTGGACTTCCCCAACATCGGGAACAATCTTCTTGCATCTAGCCTGCAATCTTCCTGCATCTAGAATGTCATTCATCAATAGCCCCGCCACCTGCATTTCCCATTGATCCAAAAAACTTGCCACTTCACCGGAAGGAACCAGCGGCCCGCTGGCACAGCGGTAGAGTTGCTGCCTCTCAGCACCAGAGACCCTGACTACGTACGTGCTGTCTGTACCGAGTTTGTACCTTCTCCCCGGGACCACGTGGGTTCTCACCGGGTTCTCCGGTTTCATCCCACACTCGAAGGAAGTACATGTTGTTGGTTATTTGGCTTCTGTAAATGATTGCTCGCGTGTAGGACAGAACTATAGTGCAGGTGATCGTTGGTCAGCATCAACACGGTGGGCCGAGTCTGTTGCCGGGCCTGTTTCCACCTTGTATCGCGAAGATAAACTAATAGGCATTGTAATCAGAATAAAAACATGACCATGTCCATGCTAAAAGTCTTAAGCTCATGGTAACAATATACCACATTGTGACATGTCCATTGCCACTGTATGTCGTTGTCACTTGCGGGCGGAGCACCAAGGCAAATTCCTTGTATGTGAATACTTGGCCAATAAACTTATTCATCATCATTACTGTGCTGGAGAAGTATTCACTCACATAGACAGACAGACAGACAGACACAAGGCCAACTTCAAGCTTCATTTGTGACAAGGGAACCGTCACCAAGCAGTGAAGGTGCAATCATTCTGGTGTGGAAACAGGCACATGTACTGCCACATCTAGGGGCAATGCTCTTGCCTCCACACACCCCTCCCCCTGCCCCGCCCCCTGCGCCACAGAGGTTCCACGGACCCACTGCTCCCCGCTACAGCAAATACCAACAACCCCAGTTTTAAGTCACCCTGCTCCTTGCCCCTCCATCTTACACCCATCTCCCATCCACGTCCCCATTTCCTGTATCCCCTCTTTCCCCTCCCCTTGAATCCATCTCCGTCCTGCCGGCTTTACATGTCACTCCTAAGGGGTAAATAAGAATAAGGGGTAAGCCATTTAGAACAGAGATGAGGAAAGACATTTTCACACAGAGAGTTGTGAGTCTGTGGAATTCTCTGCCTCAGAGGGCGGTGGAGGCCGGTTCTCTGGATACTTTCAAGAGAGAGCTAGATAGGGCTCTTAAAAATAGCAGAGTCAGGGGATATGGGGAGAAGGCAGGAACGGGGTACTGATTGGGGATGATCAGTCATGATCACATTGAATGGCGGTGCTGACTCGAAGGGCCAAATGGCCTACTCCTGCACCTATTGTCTATTGGCCTCTTCTCTCCATATCTGTCACCCGCTTGTCTCCATTTCACCTCTGGCCTTTGTCACTTCCTCCACCCATTGCCAATCACCCGCTCCCATCACCTGTATCCACCTATCACTTGCCAGGCTATTCAGCCCCCACCTCTCTTCCAGCTTTCTCCCCCCCCTCCCCCGACTACAATCAGTCTGAAGAAGGGTCCCAACTCGAAGTCATTTGTCCATTACCTCCAGAGATGCTGCCTGACCCGCTGAGTTACTCCAGCACTCTGTGAAACGTCACCTATCCATGTTCTCCACAGATGCTGCCTGACCCGCTGAGTTACTCTGGCACAGTGTACTTCTGTGCTTTGTAAGCTATACGGAACCACACTATAAATGATAAGGTAGACCAAAATGCTGGAGAAACTCAGCGGGTGCGGCAGCATCTATGGAGCGAAGGAAATAGGCAACGTTTCGGCCCGAAACCCTTCCGGGTTTCGGCCCGAAACGTTGCCTATTTCCTTCAGGGTTTCGGCCCGAAAGGTTGCCCATTTCCTTCGCTCCACAGATGCTGCCTGACCCGCTGAGTTACTCCAGCACTCTGTGAAACGTCACCTATCCATGTTCTCCACAGATGCTGCCTGACCCGCTGAGTTACTCCAGCACTCTGTGAAACGTCACCTATCCATGTTCTCCACAGATGCTGCCTGACCCGCTGAGTTACTCCAGCACTCTGTGAAACGTCACCTATCCATGTTCTCCACAGATGCTGCCTGACCCGCTGAGTTACTCCAGCATTTTGATTTTGCCTCAATATTTATCCCATCATGCTCCCTTAAAGATTTTATACATCTTTATAACTTTTAGTTTAGTTTAGTGATACAGCGCAGAAACAGGCCCTTCGACCCACCGAGTCCGCACCGACCAGCGATCCCCGCACACTGACGCTATCCAACCTTAGGGACAATGTTTAATTTTTATACCAAGCCAATTAACCTACAAACCTGTACGTCTTCGGAGTGTGGGGGAAAATGAAGTTCTCGGAGAAAAGCCACGCAGGTCACGGGGAGAACGTACAAACTCCGTAGAGACAGCACCCGTAGTCGGGATCGTACCCGGGTCTCTGGCGCAGTGAGGCAGCAACTCTACCGCTGCGCCACCGTGCTGCGATCATTCACCGATCACTTTTCTAAACGCCAGGAATACTCTAGCTGTTACTCCACTCACATTCGGCAAAATCATGCCTGATAATGGAATGATATTGTAACTGACCTCAATGGCGATAATGACCAGGAAGTGAACCACAATCATCGCCAGAATGTAGAACCTCCAATATGTGGGGGTGCAAACAAGCTGAAAGAAAGGGCCACATTAAAATGTTAGAACAAACCATGCAACGATTATATAATGCATTGGTTGGCAATGATTAAACCAGGGGTGGGCAACCTTGTTCTGTATAGGGGCTGGGACGCATGTCTGTGAGCGGATGGCGGGCCACATCTACCACGTGTACACATGGATCCCACCCCCATCCCGCCCCGGATGGCAGGCATCAAATCACGTGTTCACAGAAGGTCGACAAAAATGCTGGAGAAACTCACTGGGTGAGGCAGCCTCGTGCAATCCTCGCATGTCTCACCCGCTGAGTTTCTCCAGCATTTTTTTGTCTCCCTTCGATTTTTCCAGCATCTGCTGTTCTTTCTTAAACATGTTCCCAGAAGGTGCGCGGGCGTGCCTGCGGCTTTGCGCAGGATGTGGTGCGGCCAGAGCTCGGCGCTCGGCGGGCCGGATGATTACTGGGGGAAAAGATCCGCCTACGATTTCGGTTTACGGGCCGCGTTCGGCCCGGGGGCCGTAGGTTGCTGACCCCTGGGTTAAATATACCTATTTTCATTCATAATCGCAAAAGGGCTGTGGGTACGTCAGCTGCAGTTGGGTTCAGTTTAGTGTCTCGTGAGGTACAGTGAAAAGCTGCTGAGTTATGTGGACAGCTCACTCCGTCAAATTCCTCCTCTCCCTGATTAACAGTGACTCACACCAGTTATACAAGGGAACTACTGCAGCAGCATCTCCAGTTGTCACCAACTCAAACCCTTGTCCTGAACACAGTCTGGGACTAAATCTGTTCATCTGCACTGTTGAACATCTAGATGGATTCTGAGTTGTGTTTTCAAAGGCATGTGTTATTTTTTTATAAAGGCTCTACTTACTCCCTGTATCCCTTTGTCATGAGGTCATAAGGAATAGGAGTAGAATTAGGCCATTCGGCCCATCAAGTCTACTCCGCCATTCAATCATGGCTGATCTATCTCTCCCTTCTAACCCCATTCTCCTGCCTTCTCCCCATAACCCCTGTCACCCGCACTAATCAAGAATCTATCTATCTCTGCCTTAAATATATCCACTCACTTGGCCTCCACTGCCTTCTGTGGCAAAGAATTCCAGATTCACAACTCTCTGGGTGAACATTCTATGTGCCCTTGAGTGAACGCTGGAATCCTCTATGTGCTCTCTGCTGTGCTCTCTAATATCTGCTGTGCTCTTTAATCCTGTATGTGCTCTCTGCTGTGCTCTAATCCTCTGTGTAATCTCCCTGCTGTACTCTCTAATCTCTGCTGTGCTCTCTAATCCTCTATGCTCTCTGCTGTACTCTCTAATCTCTGCTATGCTCCCTAATCCTCTATGTGCTCCCTGCTGTACTCTCTAATCTCTGCTGTGTTCTCTAATCCTCAATGTTCTCTGCTGGACTCTCTAATCTCTGCTATGCTCTCTTATCCTCTGTGTGTTCTCTCTGCTGTACTCTCTAATCCTCTGTGTATTTATTTAACCCACATTGCCCCCCATGCATCAGCGACTGAAATCGCACTCTGTAAATTCTCTTCTAAATCCCTGCCTCTTCTCCCTTCCCCTGAGCGACCACCCCCCACCCGGACGCTCCTATTATTGGGTGGGTTTCTGATAACACAAAGACACACCCTGCGTTGGTTTGGTATTCTCTGAAGCAACTTGGATCATTTTTCTCTCCCCGTCAGTTTATTTTACAAAAGCACGTTGTGTTATAGATTCATTGAGTTAGACAGCACGAAAACAGGCCCTTCGGCCCTACTCATCTATGCCAACCAACATGTCCCATCCAGCTAGTACAATTTACCTGAATTTGGCCCATATCCCTCTAAACCGTTCCCATCCATGAAGCTGTTCAAGTGTCTTTTAAACACTGTTATAGTCTTCACATTCGTTCCACACTATGACTGGGTTCACACTAACTCTACATCCATGGAGCGCAGGGGGATGAGGGGAGATTCCTACATCAACGAGCTCATCAAGCACGAACAAACTTGTGCAAGACGTTGGTGAGACCGCATTTAGAGTACTGTGTTCAGTTCTGGGTCCCGTGTTATAGGAAAGATGTTGTCAAGCTGGAGAAGGTACAGAGAAGGTTTACGAGGATGTTGCCAGGATTAGAGGGTGTGAGGTACAGAGAAGGGGAATCGAGGACCAGAGGACATAGGTTCAAGGTGAAGGGGAAAAGATTTAATAGGAATCTGAGGGGTAACTTTTCCACCCAAAGGGTGGTGGGTGTATGGAACGAGCTGCCAGAGGAGGTAGTTGAAGCAGGGACTGTCCCAACGTTTAAGAAACAGTTAAACAGGTACATTGATAGGACAGGTTTGGAGGGATATGGACCACACGCAGGCAGGAGGGACTAGTGTAGCTGGGACATGTTGGCCGGTGTGGGCAAGTTGGGCCGAAGGGCCTTTTTTAACACTGTGTGACTGTGTCTCTGTGTCTCTGTCTCTGTGTCTCTGTGACTCTGTGTCTCTGTGTCTCTGTGACTCTGTGACTGTGTGACTCTGTGTCTCTGTGTCTCTGTGTGTCTGTGTGTCTGTGTGTCTGTGTGTCTGTGACTCTGTGTCTCTGTGTCTCTGTGACTCTGTGACTGTGTGACTCTGTGTCTCTGTGTCTCTGTGTCTCTGTCTCTGTGTCTCTGTGTGACTCTGTGTCTCTGTGTCTCTGTGTCTCTGTGACCCTGTGTCTCTGTGACCCTGTGACTCTGTGTCTCTGTGTCTCTGTGTCTCTGTGACTCTGTGTCTCTGTGTCTCTGTGTCTCTGTGTCTCTGTGACTCTGTGACTCTGTGACTGTGACTGTGTGTCTCTGTGACTCTGTGTCTCTGTGTGTCTGTGACTGTGTGTCTCTGTGTCTCTGTGTCTCTGTGACTGTGTGACCCTGTGTCTCTGTGACCCTGTGTCTCTGTGTCTCTGTGTCCCTGTGTCCCTGTGTCTCTGTGACTCTGTGACTGTGTCTCTGTGTCTCTGTGTCTCTGTGTCTCTGTGTCTCTGTGTCCCTGTGTCTCTGTGACTCTGTGACTGTGTCTCTGTGTCTCTGTGTCCCTGTGTCTCTGTGACTCTGTGACTCTGTGTCCCTGTGACTCTGTGACTCTGTGACTGTGTCTCTGTGTCTCTGTGTCCCTGTGTCTCTGTGTCTCTGTGTCTCTGTGTCTCTGTGTCCCTGTGTCCCTGTGTCCCTGTGTCCCTGTGTCTCTGTGTCTCTGTGTCTCTGTGTCTCTGTGACTCTGTGTCTCTGTGTCTCTGTGTCCCTGTGTCTCTGTGACTCTGTGTCCCTGTGACTCTGTGACTCTGTGACTGTGTCTCTGTGTCTCTGTGTCCCTGTGTCTCTGTGTCTCTGTGTCTCTGTGTCCCTGTGTCCCTGTGTCTCTGTGTCTCTGTGTCTCTGTGTCTCTGTGACTCTGTGTCTCTGTGTCTCTGTGTCTCTGTGACTCTGTGACTCTGTGACTCTGTGACTCTGTGTCTCTGTGACTCTGTGACTCCATACTTACTCCCAGCGCATTGTACATGACTCCTTCATCACCAAACAGGAAATACAGGCACATTACAATCTGAGCCAAGATGATGATCAAAAATACATCTGCAACAGAGAGAGAGAGAGAATGAGACACTTTAATCCGTCATTGTGAGAGGGGGGTGGGAGTTTGCAACCTTCACGTGGTCCGCCCATGTTTCAACAAATGCAATCAACCCGGCAAATAGAACAAGTTGTCCTACAACTTTTGGCTGTGAATGCCGTACGCAAGAAGAAGAAGATTGTGAGAGGCACAATTATAACGTTTCATTCTGTCTCACTCAACATTAAACACAAAGTACAGTACCCATTGACATCATCACCAACCAGAGAGCAGTGCTGAACTACTATCTACCTCCTTGGTGACCCTTGGACTATCCTTTCTTTAAGAAGGAACTGCAGATGCTGGAAGATCGAAGGCAGACAAAAACGCTGGAGAAACTCAGCGGGTGCAGCAGCATCTATGTTGTGTGTGTATCTATGCTGTATAAACGTCACCTATCCATGTTCTCCAGAGATGCTGCCTGACCCGCTGAGTTACTCCAGCATTTTTGTCTGCCTTTGATTTTCCAGCATCTTAAACAAAGGATAGTCCAAGGGTCACCAAGGAGGTAGATAGTAGTTCAGCGCTGTGTCTTTCTTTTGTAAACCAGCATCTGCGCTTACTTGTTTGTACTAATCTAATCCAACATTCTTCTCTCCATATTGTCATCAATTCCCCCAGATTCTACCGCTCCCTACACACTAGGGGGCAATTTACAGAAGCCTATTAACCTCCAAACACGCACGTCTTTGGAACGTGGGAGGAATGTAATTCAGTCCCTTGCGAGGGGTGACATAGAATCAGGGAATGTGGAGTCAGTATGGATAGAACTGAGGAATTGTAAGGGTAAAAAGACCCCAATGGGAGTTATCTACAGGCCCCCAAACAGTAGCCTGGACATAGGGTGCAAGTTGAATCAAGAGTTAAAATTGGCATGTAGCAAAGGTAATGCTATGGTTCTTATGGGAGATTTCAACATGCAGGTAAGACTGGGAAAATCAGGTTGGTTCTGGACCCCAAGAAAGGGAGTTTGTGGAGTGCCTTCGTGATGGATTCTTAGAGCAGCTTGTATTGGAGCCTACCAGGGAGAAGGCAATTCTGGATTTAGTGTTGTGTAATGAACTGGATTTGATAAGGGAACTCGAGGTAAAGGAGCCATTAGGAGGTAGTGACCATAATATAATGTTTTAATCTACAATTTGAGAGGGAGAAGGGAAAATTGGAAGTGACAGTATTACAGTTGACCAAAGGGGACTCCTTTCCTATGGAGCCATGAGGGAGGAGTTGGCCAAAGTTGACTGGAAAGATACCCTAGCAGGGATGACAGTGGAACAACAATGGCAGGTATTTCTGGGAATAATACGGAAGGTGCAGGATCAGTTCATTCCAAAGAGGAAGAAAGATTCCAAGGGGAGTAAGGGGCGACAGTGGCTGACAAGGGACGTCAGGGACAGTATAAAAATAAAAGAGAAGTATAACATAGCAAAGATGAGAGGGAAGCATGAGGATTGGGTAATGTTTAAAGAACAACAGAAGATAACTAAAAAGACAATACAGGGAGAAAAGATGAGGTACGAAGGTAAGCTAGCCAGAATATAAAGCAGGATAGAAAAAGCTTCTTTAGGTATGTGAAGAGGAAAAAATTAGTTAAGACAAATGTGGGTCATTTGAAGACTGAAAAAGGTGAATTTATTATGGGGAACAAGGAAATGGCAGATGAGTTGAACAGGTACTTTGGATCTGTCTTCACTAAGGAGGACACAAACAATCTTCTTGATATAGTAGTGGCCAGAGGATCTGGGGTGATGGAGGAACTGAAGGAAATCCACATTAGGCAGAAAATGGTGTTGGGTAGATTGATGGGACTGAAGGCTGATAAATCCCCAGGGCCTGATGGTCTGCATCCCAGGGTACTTAATGAAGTGGCTCTAGAAATCGTGGACGCATTGGTGATAATTTTCCAATGTTCTATAGATTCAGGATCAGTTCCTGTGGATTGGAGGGTAGCTAATGTTATCCCACTTTTTAAGAAAGGAGGGAGAGAGAAAACAGGGAATTATAGACCAGTTACCCTGACATCGGTGGTGGGGAAGATGCTGGAGTCAATTATAAAAGATGAAATAGCCGAACATTTGGATAGCAGTAACAGGATCGGTCCGAGTCAGCATGGATTTACGAAGGGGATATCATGCTTGACTAATCTTCTAGAATTTTTTGAGGATGTAACTGGGAAAATGGACAAGGGAGAGCCACTGGATGTAGTGTACCTGGACTTTCAGAAAGAATTTGATAAGGTCCCACATAGGAGATTAGTGGGCAAAATTAGGGCACATGGTATTGGGGGTAGAGTGCTGACATAGATAGAAAATTGGTTGGCAGACAGGAAACAAAGAGTAGGGATTAACGGGTCCCTTTCAGAATGGCAGGCATTGACTAGTGGGGTACTGCAAGGCTCGGTGCTGGGACCGCAGCTATTTACAATATACATCACTGATTTGGATGAAGGGATTCAAAGTAACATTAGCAAATTTTCAGATGACACAAAGCTGGGTGGCAGTGTGAACTGTGAGGAGGATGCTATGAGGATGCAGGGTGACTTGGACAGGTTGGGTGAGTGGGCAGATGCATGTCAGATGCAGTATAATATGGATAAATGTGAGGTTATCCACTTTGGTGGCAAAAACAGGAAGGCAGATTATTATCTGAATGGTGTCAAGTTGGGGAAAGGGGAAGTACAACGGGATCTGGGGGTCCTTGTTCATCAGTCAATGAAAGTAAGCATGCATGTACAGCTGGCAGTGAAGAAAGCGAATGGCATGTTGGCCTTCATAACAAGAGGAGTTGTGTATACATAGAAACATAGAAACATAGAAACATAGAAAATAGGTGCAGGAGTAGGCCATTCGGCCCTTCGAGCCTGCACCGCCATTCAATATGATCATGGCTGATCATCCAACTCAGTATCCCGTACCTGCCTTCTCTCCATACCCCCTGATCCCCTTAGCCACAAGGGCCACATCTAACTCCCTCTTAAATATAGCCAATGAACTGGCCTCAACTACCCTCTGTGGCAGAGAGTTCCAGAGATTCACCACTCTCTGTGTGAAAAAGTTTTTCCTCATCTCGGTCTTAAAGGATTTCCCCTTTATCCTTAAGCTGTGACCCCTTGTCCTGGACTTCCCCAACATCGGGAACAATCTTCCTGCATCTATCCTGTCCAACCCCATAAGAATTTTGTACTTTCTATAAGATCCCCTCTCAATCTCCTAAATTCTAGCGAGTATAAGCCAAGTCTATCCAGTCTTTCTTCATATGAAAGTCCTGACATCCCAGGAATCAGTCTAGTGAACCTTCTCTGCACTCCCTCTATGGCTATAATGTCCTTCCAGTATAGAAGCAAAGAGGTCCTCCTGCAGTTGTACAGGGCCCTAGTGAGATCACACCTGGAGTATTGTGTGCAGTTTTGGTCACCAAACTTGAGGAAGGACATTCTTGCTTTTGAGGGAGTGCAGCGTAGGTTCACCAGGTTAATTCCCGAGATAGCGGGACTGTCATATGTTGAAAAAATGGGGCGGCTGGGCTTTATACACTGGAATTTAGGATGAGAGGTGATCTTATTGAAACATATAAGATTATTAAGGGATTGGACACGCTAGAGGCAGGAAACATGTTCCCGATGTTGGGGGAGTCCAGAACCAGGGGCCACAGTTTAAGAATAAGGGGTAGGCCATTTAGAACGGAGATGAGAAAATACTTTTTCATCCTGAGAGTTGTGAGTGTGGAATTCTCTGCCTCAGAAGGCAGTGGAGGCTGATTCTCTGGATGCTTTCAAGAGAGAGCTAGATAGAGCTCTTAAAGTTTGCAGAGTCAGGGGATATGGGGAGAAGGCAGGAACGGGGTACTGATTGGGGATGATCAGCCATGATCACATTGAATGGCGGTGCTGGCTCAAAGGGCCGAATGGCCTACTCCTGCATCTATTGCCTATTGTCTATCGTCACAGGGAGAACGTACAAATTCCACACAGACAGCACCCAAGGTCAGGATTGAACCCGGGTCTCTGACACTGAGAGGCAGAGAAGTTCTTAGCTTGTGCATCCTCCTCTAACTGATGATAATTTCACAGTTGTGGATAGATCAACGCAGCTTACGGTTGGTGTAGATGGGCTTGCGGTATGGCTTCCCCTTGCAATAGACAATGGCGGTGGTCACACAACTGAAAATAGACAGAAGATACACAGTCGTATTCTCGTAACTCCTGAAGAAATCTTCATCGGATTCGTGTGAGATGGACTTGGTGGTCAGCGTGTTATTACTGGTGTCCACTCCATTGCTGCTCACGTTTGCAGGATGACATGCGCTGTAAAGAAAAAATGTCATCAATGGGTTTAAATGCCATCGTATAACCAATGAAGAATTGTTGTCCAATTTGAAACCAGCTTCCTGCATAAGTCTACAAGGTTAATTCCCAGGATGGCGGGACTGTCATATGCTGGAGAATGGAGCGGCTGGGCTTGTACACTCTGGGGTTTAGAAGGATGAGAGGGTATCTTATTGGAACATAGAAGATTATTACGGTTTTGGACACGCTAGAGGCAGGAAACATGTTCCTGATGTTGTTGGAGTCCAGAACCAGGGGCCACAGTTGAAGAATAAGGGGTAAGCCATTTAGAACGGTGACGAGGAAACACTTTTTGTGAGTCTGTGGAATTCTCTGCCTCATATAAAATGATTTAACTATATCTAAGCACCTAAATTATATTTAATTACGTACAGCTATACCTTTTAACTTCAATTATATTATTACAGAGCAATGTTTAAGAAAGAACTGCAGATGCTGTCTGTGGAATTCTCTGCCTCAGAGGGGGGTGGAGGCCGGTTCTCTGGATACTTTCAAGAGAGAGCTAGATAGGGCTCTTAAAGATAGTGGAGTCAGGGGTTATGGGGAGAAGGCAGGAACGGGGTACTGATTGGGGATGATCAGCCATGATCACATTGAATGGCGGTGCTGGCTCGAAGGGCCAAATGGCCTCCTCCTGCACCTATTGTCTGTTGTCTGTTGTCTATATCCCTCTCGCCTCGTGAGGCAGGTGGGAAAGCAACAGGATCAGACAGAGGAGGACGGACACGTGGAAGTGAGGACGCCGCTGCCAGGGGAAGGAACAATGGGGACCCGGCGCGGGGGGACCGGCGTGACGGAGGACAATGAACAATGGGGACCCAGCGTGAGGGAGGGAGAGAGGGAGGGGGGGGAACAAAGGGGGAGCTGGCGCGGGGGTACTCTGTAACTTTGTCGGTGCTCTTTATGTGGGGCTGAAGCAATTGAACCAGGACTACTTTACCCTGGAGCACCAACATAAAATGGGCATCAATTGGTGGATGTTTTGCCACCTAATATGAGTAGGTACAGTAAGTGTCAGAAGAACAACTTTTAGTTTAGAGATACAGCAGGGAAACAGGCCCTTCAGCCCACCGGGTCCACACCGTCCAGCAATCCCCGCACACTGACACTATCCTACACACACTAGGGACAATTTTTACATTTAGATCAAGCCAATTAGCCTACAAACCTGCACGTCTTTGGAGTGTGGGAGGAAACCGAAGATCTTGGAAAACAACCCACGCAGGTCACGGGGAGAACGTGCAAACTCCATACAGACAGCACCCGTAGTCGGGATCGGCCCTGGGTCTCTGGCGCTGTGAGACAGCAACTCTACCGCTGCTCCACCGTGACACTACCAATTGTGAAACATTTTTGTTTGGATTTTAATTACTTCTATCGTTTAAAAAACTAAAAGTCCGTTCCTGAGAAAGAAAATCAGGACACAGAGTGCTGGAGTAACTCAGCGGGTCAGGCAGCATCTGTGGAGAACATGGATAGGTGACGTTTCACAGAGTGCCGGAGTAACTCAGCGGGTCAGGCAGCATCTCTGGAGAACATGGATAGGTGACGTTTCACAGAGTGCTGGAGTAACTCAGCGGGTCAGGCAGCATCTGTGGAGCGAAGGAAATGGGCAACCTTTCGGGCCGAAACCCTGAAGGAAATAGGCAACGTTTCGGGCCGAAACCCGGAAGGGTTTCGGGCCGAAACGTTGCCTATTTCCTTCGCTCCATAGATGCTGCTGCACCAGCTGAGTTTCTCCAGCACTTTGGTCTACCTTATCATTTATAGTGTGGTTCCGTATAGCTTACAAAGCACAGAAGTACACTGTGCCAGAGTAACTCAGCGGGTCAGGCAGCATCTGTGGAGAACATGGATAGGTGACGTTTCACAGTGTGCTGGAGTAACTCAGCGGGTCAGGCAGCATATCTGGAGAGAAGGAATGGGTGACATTTTGGTTCGAGACCCTTCTTCAGACTGATGTCGGGGAAGGGGGTGGGAGAAAGATGGAAAGTAGGAGGAGACTGCAGGACTAGTAGGAGAACGGGGAAGGCGGAAGGGAAGAAGGGAGAAAGCAAGGGCTATCTGAAGTTAGAGAAGCCAATGGTCATACCGCTGGGGTGTAAATGTTGACTTGTCTAACTTCAGATAACTTCCCCCTTCAGTCTGAAGAAGGGTCTCGACCCAAAACGTCACCCATTCCTTCTCTCCACAGATGCTGCCTGTCCTGCTGAGTTACTCCAGCATTTTGTGTCTACCTTCGATTTTATCCAGCATCTGCAGTTCCTTCTTACACATATGATTGAAGACCAGTATGTTTCTGTAGACACTGGACTCTGGTCAATCTGTAGACATGTTTCTGTAGACACTGGGCTATGGGGGCCAATACTGTAGACATGTTTCTGTAGACACTGGGCTATGGGGGCCAATACTGTAGACCTGTTTCTGTAGACACTGGGCTATGGGGGCCAATACTGTAGACATGTTTCTGTAGACACTGGGCTATGGGGGCCAATACTGTAGACATGTTTCTGTAGACACTGGGCTATGGGGGCCAATACTGTAGACATGTTTCTGTAGACACTGGGCTATGGGGGCCAATACTGTAGACATGTTTCTGTAGACACTGGGCAAGAGTGGTTACTACTACGCACCTGTAGATATCGGTGGGCGAGTACCAAGGCTGTTGCTGTACCAACATGAATCCAAACATGTGCAAGACCAGGCTGAGGATGACGTTGAGACTGACGGAGAGCAGCAAGGGGGGTGAGATGAGTTGAGCGGGCGGCTGGTGAGGGTGCAGGCTTGGATACGCCTGGTTCAGGCTCACTGTAACACAACACACAGCTGAGTCGGGGGTCATGAATCTCCCATCAGATCATGTCACAAAACCTGTATCTCCTAAAAAACCACATCAACCTCGTCCAAAACACGTTACAGTTCATTCAGTGCTTAAATAGCCCTTCGGCCCATCTCATCCATACTGACCAAGAGGTCCCATCTAAGCTATTCCCAATTCCCCATGTTTGGCCCATATCCCTCTAAACCTGTCCTATCCACGTACCTTTCCAATTGTTTTTTAAATGTTGTTATAGTCCCTGCCTCAACTACCTCCTCTGGCAGCTCGTTCCATTCACCCACCATTTTCTGAGTGAAAAAGTTGCCCCTCAGGTCCCTGTTGAATCATTCCTCTCTCACCTTGAGCCTATTGTTGGTTGTTGATTCCCCAATCCCCCCTATCTAATCCCCTCATGATTTTATACACCTTTATAACATCACCCTCAGCTTCCTGCGCTCCAAGGAACAGAGTCCGAGCCTGCTCAACCTCTCCCTGTAGCTCAGGCCCTCGAGTCCTGGCAACATTCACCAGAAACAGGTCCTTCACCCCAATTCATCCAGGCCGACCAAGATGCCCCATCTACACTAGTCCCAATTGTCTCACCTGGCCCATAGCCCTCTCTGCCTCGCACACAATGACAGAGCTGTACAGCACGGAAACAGGCCCTTCGGCCCACGTTGTCCATGCCAACCAACTTGTCATGCTGGCAGCAACCTTCCCGCCATTGACGAACTGTACACTGCAAGGGCCAGGAAGCGAGCGGGTAAGATCATCTCTGACCCCTCTCACCCTGGCCACAATCTCTTTGAATCACTTCCCTCTGGAAGGCGACTCCGGACTGTCAACGCTGCCACAGCCAGACATAAAAACAGTTTTTATCCACAAGTAGTTGCTCTACTCAACAGCCAAAAATCTGTAGCCACACAAAAAATATTTTTTCCACAAGTAGAAGCTCTACTCAATAACCAAAAATCTGTAGCCTCCTTTTGATCTGGTATTTTATTTAATTCACATGTTTAATCAATAATGTTTTATTATTAATGGTTAATGTTTTATGTGTCACCAAGGCAAATTGCTTGTATGTGAATACTTGGCCAATAAACTTATTCATTCATTCATTCATTCATATTGGGCTAGTCTCATTTAGAAACATAAAAAGTAGGTGCAGTAGGCCATTTGGCCCTTCGGGCCAGCACTGCCATTCAATATGATCATAGCTGATCATCCAGGATCAGTACCCGGTTCCTGCTTTCTCCCCATATCCCTTGATCCCGTTAGCCCCAAGAGCTAAATCTAACTCTCTCTTAGCCTGCGTTTGGCCCACAGCCCCTGAACCATCCTATCCAGATTGACTTTAGTTTAGTTTGTTAATGTCACGTGTACTGAGGTTCAGTGAAATACGTTTGTTTGTGTGCTTCCGAGTCAAGGAAAAGACTACACATGAACACAATCACGCCATCCACCGTGCACACTAATTGTATCCTCATCTCTAGCTTCCTGTGGCAGCTCATTCCAGATACACACCACCCTCTGAGTGAAAATGTTGCTCCGCTTAAATCTCTCCACTCTCACCTCAAGGCTGCACCCTCTAGTTTTAGAATTCTCTATCTCAAAGAAAATACATTTTCCACATCCAATAAAACCCGGGGTCCGATTGCCCGACGCGGGGGAGCTGAAATCCCCCTGATGCAGGAGCTTGATCGCCCCGACGCGGAGGGCCCGACCGGTAGCTGCGTCGGCAAGACCGTCCCGTCAATGGAGGGCTCGAGGTCTCGAGGCCCCCGACCGCTGGAGGACAAAGAAGGGAAGAGATTGAACTTTTTTTCGCCTTCCGTCGCAGTGAGGAATGTGGAGGAGTCACTGTGGTGGATATTCCTGTTAAAAATGTGTTTTGTGTGTTCTGTTGCTTATTATTGGTATGACTGTATGGCAAATCAAATTCCTCGTATGTTGCAAAACATACTTGGCTAATAAAGTATGATTATGATTATGAAATACATCAGCGCTAACGTGTTTTGGGGCGGGAGAATAAAGAGAGAGACTTTCTTGCCTTCCATCACAGTGAGGAATGCAGGGAGCCACTGTAGTGGATGTTTATGTTAAATGTTATTTTATGTGGATGTGTGTCTTGTTGCTTTTTACTCAGTATGGCTGTATAGTAACTCAAATATCACTGTACCTTAACTGGTGCACGTGACAATAAACTGACCTTCAAACCGTGTGTGTATGACTAAAATGTCAATATCTGTTCACACGTATATCCACTACAAAAAATCTCATCACACTTTCAGCCTTCAGAGACTATGTCTCTTTTCATCACGGCCAGCAGCATAATCAAGGACGCGTCGCACCCTGGCCACTCCCTCTTCTCCCCTCTTAGGCAAACGCACGCCTCTAGATTCAAAGGTAGACACAAAATGCTGGAGAAACTCAGCGGGTGAGGCAGCATCTATGGAACGAAGGAATAGGCGACGTTTCGGGTCGAGACCCTTCTTCAGACCCGAAACGTCACCTATTCCTTCGCTCCAAAGATGCTGCCTCACCCGCTGAGTTTCTCCAGCATTTTGTGTCTACCTTAGATTTTTCCAGCATCTGCAGTACTTTCTTAAACAAACCTCTAGATTCAAGGACAGTTTCTTCCCGGCTGTCATCAGGCAACTGAACCATCCTACCACAACCAGAGAACGGTCCTGAACTACTATCTACCTCATTGGTGACCCTCGGACTATCCTTGATCGGACTTTGCTGGCTTTACCTTGCACTAAACGTTATTCCCTTATCATGTATCTATACACTGTAAATGGCTCGATTGTAATCATGTATTGTCTTTCCGCTGACTGGTTAGCACGCAACAAAGGTTTTTCACTGTACCTCGGTACACGTGACAATACACTAGACTGAAGCGAAACTGAAAGTGAAGGTCGCACACATTGTCAACCTGCCACGGACTGATTTAATTAGGTAGGAATTTACATACGATTGCAGTAAGAATACTTACTTGTTATACCAATAATTGTTGTAATTCCCAAATCTTCAAACAGAAACTGGTAGTTCCCAAAGGTATTTGCTTCCTAAAATGAAACAAAACCTATAACTTGATGCAGATGCAAGTTTTCACGACTTAATAAAAATAACTATAATATCATCGTTAATGAAGTGTACACAAAATGCAATTGAAACAGTGGGTAGACAACAATGCTGGAGAAACTCAGCGGGTGAGGCAGCATCTAAGGAGCGAAGGAATAGGTGATGTTTCGGGTCGAGACCCTTCTTCAGTCTGAAGGGTGGTGAATCTGTGGAATTCTCTGCCACAGAAGGCTGTGGAGGCCGTCAGTGGATATGTTTAAGGCAGAGAAAGAGAGATTCCTGATCAGTACGGGTGTCAGGGGTTATGGGGAGCAGGCAGGAGAATGGGGTTAGGAGGGAGAGATAGATCAGCCATGATTGAATGGCGGAGTAGACTTGATGGGCCGAATGGCCTAATTCTCAGATCACTTATGAACATAGATATCAAAATGAACACTTTGAACTTTGTGAAAATGTATTTGTGAAATGCATGCATTTTAATGAATGAATAGACTCCTGATTAGAAATAATATACTGTAGAATATTAACATAAATCTAAGTCAATTAAATCATTTTGAGCAAGTGGATTCAGATTTCTTGGTTTCTATTTATTTTGAGTGATTTATTTTAAGTTATTTGCATTCATGATTCAGAATAATCAATTTTGATTCAGAATAATCAATTTGTTATTCCTGAATTTAATTCTTTCCAATGTGAACACTGTACAGTGCCTTACATTACAAATGCAGCGTGGAACCTTCACCAAGGCCTTTTGAATCCACATAATTAGATGAATACTTGGCTGAGTGAAATTAATAGTGAGATGTTTCTCATAGTTTCTCAACAAGAACAATGGTGAAGATGGACACAGAGTGCTGGAGTAACTCAGCGGGTCAGGCAGCATCTGTGGAGAACATGGATAGGTGACGTTTCACAGAGTGCTGGAGTAACTCAGCGGGTCAGGCAGCATCTGTGGAGAACATGGATAGGTGACGTTTCACAGAGTGCGGGAGTAACTCAGCGGGTCAGGCAGCATCTGTGGAGCGAAGGAAATGGGCAACCTTTCGGGCCGAAACCCTGAAGGAAATAGGCAACGTTTCGGGCCGAAACCCGGAAGGGTTTCGGGCCGAAACGTTGCCTATTTCCTTCGCTCCATAGATGCTGCCGCACCCGCTGAGTTTCTCCAGCATTTTGGTCTACCTTATCATTTATAGTGTGGTTCCGTATAGCTTACAAAGCACAGAAGTACACTGTGCCAGAGTAACTCAGCGGGTCAGGCAGCATCTGTGGAGAACATGGATAGGTGACGTTTCACAGAGTGCTGGAGTAACTCAGCGGGACAGGCAGCATCTCTGCATAGAAGGAATGGGTGACATTTTGGGTCGAGACCCTTTTTCAGATCGAGAGTCAGGGGAAAGGGAAATGAGAGATATAGACGGTTTTGATATGGAGATATAGAACAAATGAATGAAAGATACGCAAGAAAGTAGATTGAGCTCTAGGGGCTAGTGGAGTCAGGGGATATGGGGAGAAGGCAGGCACGGGGTACTGATTGTGGATGATCAGCCATGATCACATTGAATGGCGGTGCTGGCTCGAAGGGCCGAATGGCCTCCTCCTGCACCTATTATCTAAGTTTCTAAAGTAACGATGATAAAGGAAACAGGCCATTGTAAGCTGTGGGTAAGGTGAAAACGGGTTACAGACAATGAGACTGAACAAGATGACTTTGAAACTGGTGCGACAACTTGGGTGGGGTGGGTCGGAGAGAGAGGGGTTTACTTGAAGTTAGAGAAATTGATGTGAAATAATTGTGAAATAGTTACCCATACCCAGTAGAGACACAAAACCCCAAGGTACTGGATCATGCTGTAGACGGCCATGTACTTAAAGATGCAGAATGACGTGACCACCGCTGCCCTACCCTCCCTGTGGGAGACGAAAACAAGAACATTGATCACTCAACTGATACACAACGGTACACCAATCTCACCATCAATCCTCATCATCTGCTTCCACAACCCAGCTGCAGCCATGTTAGCCAACATAGGCTTCTGCAGATAGACACAAAAAGCTGGAGTAACTCAGCGGGACAGGCAGCGTCTCTGGAGAGATGGAATTGGTGACGTTCCGGGTCGAAGACCCAAACCCGAGATTCCAGCATCTGCAGTTCATTGTGTCTACAAAAAAGCTTGGCTCTCGGGTACCCCCGCTGAAACATTTGCCTTAACATTTCCATGTCTTTCCGCCTGTTTGTAAAATAAAACCGGAACTCCTTTATACGCAGTGTTGCATCATTTATGACTTTACAATGAAGGCAGCACCACAGGGCAAGATTATTCCTTCAGAGCATCCGGGTTGGTGAAAGACAAATACTC
>JAXLNO010004093.1:0-67500 GCA_038087875.1 Malacoraja senta | reverse complement strand
AGTGGGAGGTGAGTGAGCAGAGTGCGGTCACATCGCGGTCTATAATGGTGGCACGGTAGCGCAGCGGTAGAGTTGCTGCCTCACAGCGAATGCAGCGCCAGAGACCCGGGTTCCATCCTGACTGCGGGTGTTGTCTGTACGGAGTTTGTACGTTCTCCCCGTGACCTGCGTGGGTTTTCTCCAGGTGCTCCGGTTTCCTCCCACACTCCAAAGACGTACAGGTTTGTAGGTTAATTGGCTTGGTATAAGTGTAAATTGTCCTTAGTGTGTGTAGGATAGTGTCAGTGTGCGGGGATCGCTGGTCGGCACGGACTCGGTGGGCCGAACAGTCTGTTTCTTTTTATTATTTTTTTTTTTTAATAATATTTTTATTAGAAGCAAGCACATATCATAATAAAAACATTTCATGTATATCAGTCGTACATTATAAATATTATCAGTTATGAATTGGTTCTGCTTCTAGTTTTTTTTAATATAGATAGAGAGTGAGAAAAGAAGGAAAGAAAAAACAGAAAGAAAGCAAATGGCATAATAAAAAAGAATGGAATTATTTACTAATAATACATCATTGGAGATAGGTTCGTAGATTATAAAATTTAACTTTTCATCTAATCCTAAGTTCGAGCTTCAGTTAGGTTCTCGTGCTGAACCAATCAACCCCTTCAAATAGTCAATGAATGGAGACCATATTCTGACAAAAAGTTCTTGTTTGTCCATTAAGACAAGTCTAATTCTTTCCAAGTGTAAGGTCTCCGACATTTCCATAATCCACATTTTAATTGTGGGGGTTATAGGGCCTTTCCAAAGTTTTAATATTAGTTTTTTCCCAGTTATTATACTGTAGTCTAGGAAGTTTCTTTGGCTTGTTGTGAGTGTTAGGTTTTGTTCTGATATTCCTAGTATTATTAGTTTTGAGTCTGGATCCAATTGGGTATTGATAACTTCAGAAATTATTCTAAAAATATCAATCCAGAAATGTTTGATTTTTATACAATTTACAAAAGTATGCGTTAAGTTAGCTTCTAGATGTTGACATTCATCACAGATTGGAGAGATATGTGGGAAGATTCTATTTAGTTTTGTTTTAGAATAATGTAATCTGTGTAATACTTTAAATTGTATTAAAGCATGTCTGGCATTTAACGAACAGTGATGTATATATTGTAAAAGGGTCTGTTTCTGAGCTGTATCTCTAAACTAAACGAAAAGTTGTTCTTCTGGCAGTGCTGGCTCGAAGGGCCGAATGGCCTCCTCCTGCACCTATTTTCTATGACACTTACTGTACCTACTTAATTGGCTTGGTAAATGTAAAAATTGTCCCTAGTGGGTGTAGGATGGTGTTAATGTGCGGGGATCGCTGGTCGGCGCGGACACAGTGGGCCGAAGGGCCTGTTTCCGTGCTGTATCTCTAAACTAAACTAAAGAACCTACCAGCGGGAGGTGAGTGAGCAGAGTGTGGTCACACCGCGGGCTAGAACATACCTTGGGCAGTAAATGGTAGAAGTGGTGAACCAGAATCTCGTAGGATCTCCCCGTCATTACAAAGTGAAAGTCTTTATTCTTTTCAACGTCATCCATCGCTATTTTACTTTCCTTCAACACACAAACACACTTTATTTTTATTTACCATTAAACTTATTTTTTTCTTTCTTTGTTTATTGTCATCTCAGGAGTACTGTGTTCAGATCAGTTTAGTTTATTGTCACGTGTACCGAGGTACAATGAAAAGCTTTTGTTGCATGCTAACCAGTCAGCGGAAAGACAATACATGATTCCAATCGACTAGATGTACAGCGTATAGATACATGATCAAGGGAATAACGTGAATAATGTTTAATGCAAGATAACGCCAGTAAAGTCAATAGACAATAGACAATAGGTGCAGGAGTAGGCCATTCGGCCCTTCGAGCCAGCACCGCCATTCAATGTGATCATGGCTGATCATCCCCAATCAGTACCCCGTTCCTGCCTTCTCCCCATATCCCCTGACTCTGCTATCTTTAAGAGCCCTATCTAGCTCTCTCTTGAAAGTATCCAGAGAACCGGCCTCCACTGCCCTCTGAGGTACAGAATTCCACACTCACAACTCTGTGTGAAAAAGTGTTTCCTCATCTCCGTTCTAAATGGCTTACCCCTTATTCTTAAACTGTGGCCCCTGGTTCTGGATTCCCCCAACATCTGGAACATGTTTCCTGCCTCTAGCGTGTCCAAACCCTTAATAATCTTATATGTTTCACTAACATACCCTCTCATCCTTCTAAATTCCAGAGTATACAAGCCCAGCCGCTCCATTCTCTCATGATATGACAGTCCCGCCATCCCGGGAATTAGCCTTGTAAAGTCCAATCAAAGATAGTCCATGGGTCTCCAATGAGGTAGATAGTAGCTCAGGACTGCTCTCCAGTTGATATCATGTTTTTCACAGACTTGTTGTCCTGCTGCATAGTTCCATTTCGGGACGTGACAATAAAACACATTCCCTTAACTTCAGATTTCCACTGCTGTGGTTACCTATTATTATGGTTATTAATTGACAGTATTATTGGTAATTGTATATTTATCTGCTTGTTGTTGCATTTACGGGGCTTGTGATCCAGCGGCGACCAGAACAAGGTACGACTCTTTGGGCGACTCCTCACGACCATACAGGTGACATGTCGCGGGGTGAAGCCTGTATGGCCGTGAGTAGTCGCCCAAAGAGTCGTACCATGTTCTGGTCGCCGCTGGATTTTCAACATATTGAACATTTTCGGCGACCTGCAACGACCTATGACGGGTGCCGGCAGTCGCCGAAAAAATCACGTAAGTGGGACAGGCCCTTAAGAATGTCATTGTTCCGTTTTGGTACATATGACAATTGAGCACTCTCCTTAAAGCAAAAGTACAGAATTATAACCATGTATTTGTTACAAAGTTTTAGAGCAAATTGATTCAAGCTTTGTTGATAGAAATAACATCAAAGTGTGTGTATGAGTCTGAAGAAGGGACTCGACCCGAAACGTCACCCATTCCTTCACTCCAGAGATGCTGCCTGTCCCGCTGAGTTACTCCAGCACTTTGTGTCTATCTTCGATTTAAACCAGCATCTGCAGTTCCTTCCTAGATAACACCAACGCCAACATCTGATGTTCCCTCAGTACTTACACCAGCACACGACCGATGATGATCCTTGCCATTCTCCACCACTCTCCAGCTGATGACCGCTGTGTCAGATATCTTTGCCTTTGAGGCTTCGACTAGAATGACTCTGTGGGACATTGGGATCATGCCAGAGTTCCTGGCCACTGTGACAGCTGTCTGCAGGTTGTCCCCTGTACAAAACAATCACATGTTAACCTCAGCCCAAACCAACCACAGCTTAATGAAAGCATCACCCAGCGATCTCACCAGAGGTACATATCATAGAAACATAGACAGTACGTGCAAGGGTAGGCCATTCGGCCCTTCCACCCAGCACAGCCATTCAATATGATCACGGCTGATCATCCAAAATCAGTTCCCCATTCCTGCTTTCCCTTCCACATCCGTCGATTCCTTTAGCCCGAAGAGCTAAATCTAACTCTCTCTTGAATGTATCAGCTCAAATGAACTTCATAAGGTGTTAACATGCAAAGTAGTCCAACTAAAGTGTGTAATCCCCCCCCGCTCTCTATTTCTGGTGCCCCCTCCCCTGCTGTGTGCACCCATTGCTCCCCTTATTTTCACCCCCCCCACTTCACACCCCCCCCCGTCCCCACCCCCCGTCCAGTCCACATCCCCCTAACCCCTCCCACCACCACCACCCCTCCTGTCCCCATCCACCCACCCCCCACCTCCACCTTTATATTTCATTCTTCCTTTTCTCTCCGTCTGACATTATTTTCTCTCCTTTTCACCTCCAGCCTTTGCCACAATCACCCCATTTATCGCTCTCCACCTAAGGGGGGGCGGCGTGGAGGGGGGGGGGATGAGCATAAGGGGGAGCCGGCGTGTGGGAGGGGGGGATGAGACTAAGGGGGAGCCGGCGTGAGGGGGGGGGGATGAGACTAAGGGGGAGCCGGCGTGCGGGAGGGGGGATGAGACTAAGGGGGCGGCGGCATGAGGGGGGGGGGGATGAGACTAAGGGGGAGCCGGCGTGCAGGAGGGGGGATGAGACTAAGGGGGAGCCGGCGTGCGGGAAGGGGGATGAAGAAGGATTGAGTACTTTTTGTACCTTTGTTGGCATCTTTGCGGTGACTCTTGTGTGTACTGTGTGTGTCAACTCACTGCCCCTCACTAGGTACGTGACAATAAAGTGGCATCTTCACCATAACCATCATCACTGCCGGCCTTTGTCCCGTCAACACCTCACTTTTACAGCTTTCTCCCCCCTACTCCATCAATCTGAAGAAGGGGCCCGCACCAAAAACGTCACCTATCCATGTTCTCCACAGATGCTGCCTGACCCGCTGAGTTACTCCAGCACTTCTTTTTATAAAACCAGGATCTGCAGTTCCTTGTTTCCACATTGTATTGCTTCTGCACATGGCCAGTTGGTGCAGTCAAAGACTGAAGCTGAGACCTTCCTGATAAGTTCATAACTTCATAAGTGATAGCAGAATTAGGCCATTCGGCCCAAGTCCACACCGCCATTCAATCATGGCTGATCTATCTCTCCCTACTAACCCCATTCTCCTCCCTTCTCCCCATAACCTCTGACACCCGTACTAATCAAGAATCTGTCAATCAGTGCTTTAAAAATCCCCACTGACTTGGCCTCCACAGCCGTCTGTGGCAATGAATTCCACAGATTCACCACCCTCTGGCAAAATAAATTCCTCTTCATCTTCTTTCTAAACGTACATCCTTCTATTCTGAGGCTGTGCCCTCTGGTCCTAGACTCTCCCACTAGTGGAAACATCCTCTCCACATCCACTCTATCCAGGCCTTTCACTATTGTGTAAGTTTCAATGAGGTCCCCCCCTCATTCTTCTAAACTCCAGCAAGTACAGGCCCAGTGCTGACAAACGCTCATCATATGTTAACCCACTCATTCCTGGGATCATTCTTGTAAACCTCCTCTGGACCCTCTCCAGAGCCAGAAATGGGGCCCAAAACTGCTCACAATATTCCCAATGTGACCGGTGCCTTGTAGAGCCTCAGCATTACATCCCTGTTTTTGTATACATAGAAACATAGAAACATAGAAAATAGGTACAGGAGGAGGCCATTCTGCCCTTCTAGCCAGCACCGCCATTCATTGTGCTCATGGCTGATCGTCCTCTATCAATAACCCGTGCCTGCCTTCTCCCCATATCCCTTGACTCCACTAGCCCCTAGAGCTCTATCTAATTCTCTCTTAAATCCACCCAGTGATTTGGCCTCCACTGCCCTCTGTGGCAGGGAATTCCACAAATTCACAACTCTCTGGGTGAAAACGTTTTTTCTCACCTCAGTCTTAAATGGCCTCCCCTTTATTCTAAGACTGTGGCCCCTGGTTCTGGACTCCCCCAACATTGGGAACATTTTTCCTGCATCTAGCTTGTCCAGTCCTTTTATAATTTTATATGTTTCTACAAGAACCCCCCTCATCCTTCTAAACTACAGTGAATACAAGCCTATACAAGCCCTCTCGAAATAAATGCTAGCATTGAGTTTGCTTTCCTTACTACTGATTCAACTTGCAGATTAACTTTTTGGGAATCCTGCACCAGCATTCCCAAGTCCATTTGCACCTCCAATTTCTGGATTCTCTCCCCATTTAGAAAATAGTCTGTGCCTTTATTCCTACTACCAAAGTACATCATTCCACAGTTGGTTACACTATATTCCATCTGCAATAAACTCCAGCGAGTGCAGGCCCCAGAGCCATCAAATGCTCATCATATGTGAACGCGTTATCCCCGTGATGGTTCCCGTAAACGTCCTGTGGTGGGTAAATGTCAGCCGCTTGATGCTAACTACCAGCGGGATAGTACAACAGCTGAATCTGCCCGGTACCTGTGATCATCACCGTGCGAATCCTGGCCTTGGACAGCTCCAGTAACACGGGACTAGTTTGAGGCTTCAGTTTGTTTTCCAGAATCAGTAGGCCAAGGAATATCAAGTCAGATTCCACAACTTCCCTTTGGAAAATTGTACAAAAAAAAACGTTCAATATGTATCTAAACATGTTCCAAGTCTTGCCTTTTATAGATGATCATCTACAGTTCTTCTAGATAGTTCTATCACACAGAGAGTTGTGAGTCTGTGGAATTCTCTGCCTCAGAGGGCAGTGGAGGCCGGTTCTCTGGATACTTTCAAGAGAGAGCTAGATAGGGCTCTTAAAGATAGCGGAGTCAGGGGATATGGGGAGAAGGCAGGAACGGGGTACTGATTGTGGATGATCAGCCATGATCACATTGAATGGCGGTGCTGGCTCGAAGGGCCGAATGGCCTACTCCTGCACCTATTGTCTATTGACTATAATTGCTCAGAGGTGCGACTACACATCTCTGTAGAGAAGTTGGGAGGTCATGTTGCAGTTGGACAAGACATTGAGGTCACGTTGAGAGGATTGTGTTCAGGTTTTGTCCCTGTTATAGGAAGGGCCGAATGGCCTACTCCTGCACCTATTGTCTATTGTCTATTGTCATGACTCTGCTTCTAGTTCCAGCATGGGGAAGGTGAAGGGGAGAGAGGGCGGATGCAAACAGACCGTGATCTCACCTCCCACCGCCCCGGGAATCTCCCTGGCGTTCCGTGCTGGGCTTGGGAAGTTGGACACGGAGGCTGCTGGAGGGAGGATGGACTGATGGTGTGTTCGAGAGAGAGAGAGAGAGAAGGAATGGGTGACCCTCCAGTCTGAAGAAGGGTCTCGACATGAAACGTCACCCATTCCTTCTCTCCAGAGATGCTGGCTGTCCCGCTGAGTTACTCCAGCTTTTCTCCCCATATCCCTTGATTCCTTTAGCCCTAAGAGCTAAACCTAACTCTCTCTTGAAAACATCCAGTGAATTGGCCTCCACTGCCTTCTGTGGCAGAGAATTCCACAGATTCACCACACTCTTGGAGTTTAGTTTAGTTTAGAGATACAGCGCGGAAACAGGCCCTTCGGCCCACCGAGTCTGTGCCGACCAGTGATCCCCGCACATTAACACTATCCTACACACACTAGGGACAATTACAGTTTTATCGAAGCTAATGAAACCTAAAGTTTGGCCTGTTTCTACGCTGAAGGACTCTACGACTCTATGTAATCGATGTTGCCTGGTTTTCAAATTACTGACAAAGTGCACGTCTGTCGATTAGCGAGTGACTTTGATAAATTTGGCTGATCCATCAATCAATGAGTGTGATTAACAAGCAGACAGGTGACCATCATGTCCGTGCCGGCTCCGTCCTGGGGGCGGAGTTGGAGTTGGATTCATGGGAGGTTGGTCTTGGAGGGGAGGATGCTCCTCAAACTGCGGAACATCCTGGACAATACAGCTCACTCCCTCCGTGACACACTGGTCAATCTGAGGAGCACCTTCAGCAACAGACTGGTTCCACCAAGATGCAGCACAGAACGCCACAGGAGATCCTTCTTCCCTGTGGCTATCAAACTGTACAACTCCTCCCCCTTCTGTCGTGGGGTAGACTGAGACTGAGACGGACTCCCCCCCCCACGCCCCCCCAATCTTTACACACCCCCAATCCTTTCCACTCGTCACTTTAATCTCATGTTTGATATATCTTGTGTTTTATGACTGTTGGCAGATCAATTTCCCTCCTGGGATAAATAAAGTTCTATCGTATCGTATTGTATAGTTTCGTATCATATCGTACTGTATGGTACCGCATGGTATCGTATTGTATCATATCGTATTGTATCGTGTCCTTTCGTAGCGTACTGTACTGTATCGTACCGTATCGTATGGTATCATATTGTATGGTGTGGTATAGTCGGGGTGGGGGGAGGGAGGCTCACCTGGTTAAGCTGCCCACACTGACGTTGCTGCCATCCCAGATGCATTTAAAGGCAAAGCCAATGACCCTGAATCCCTGCTTCGTGTAATGCTGGAGTTCCCTCGAGAAACTGCGGGGAACTGCACAACACAGGAAAGCTCAATGTTAATGCATGAAGCCTCTATCTCCTCTCGCCTCATGTGACACACAACCCAAGCAATGAAGAGCATCTTAAACACTATCTAAAATAATAAGTTAAAACGTAGAACACACAACAGTACAGCACAGCAACAGGCCATTCGGCCCACAATGTCTGTGCCCAACATGAATGAATGAATACGTTTATTGGCCAAGTATTCACATACAAGGAATTTGCCTTGGTGCTCCGCCCGCAAGTGACAACATAACACACAGTGACAGTTAGGAATGACACATAAAACATTAAACATTAATAATAAAACATCATCGATTAAACATGTGAATGAAATAAAATACCAGAGCAAAAGGAGGCTACAGATTTTTGGTTATTGAGTAGAGCTACTATTCGTGGAAAAAAAGCTGTTTTTATGTCTGGCTGTGGCAGCTTTGACAGTCCGGAGTCGCCTTCTAGGGGGAAGTGATTCAACACGATGCCAAGACCAACTCCCGTCTGCCTGCACGGGATCCATATCCCTCCATTCCCTGCATATCCATGTGCTTATCCAAAAGCCTCTTAAACACACTTATCGTATCTGCCACCATCAGCGCGTTCCAGGCACCCACCACCCTCTGTGTAAAAAAACCTGCCCCGCACATCACCTTTAAACTTTGCCCCTCTCACCTTAAAGCTGTGCCCTCTAGTATTTGATCTTCCCACCCTGGTGAAAAAGGTTCTGACTGTCTACCCCATCTCAAAATGTTATAGACTTCTATCAGGTATCCCTTTAACCTCCGGAGTAAACAATCCAAGCCTATCCAACCTCTCCCTGGAGCTAATCCCCCCTGATCCGGCCACTTAGATGAGTATTGGTTGACTAACAGTATTCTAACTTGCACCCAACATACACGAGGAGCCTCAGGTTAACCAAGAGTACAGCTGACCACCAAAGAGGTCCTCCTGCAGTTGTACAGAGCCCTAGTGAGATCACACCTGGAGTATTGTGTGCAGTTTTGGTCCCCTAATTTGAGGAAGGACATTCTTGCTATTGAGGGAGTGCAGTGTAGGTTCACCAGGTTAATTCCCGGGATGGCGGGACTGTCATATGCTGAGAGAATGGAGCGGCTGGGCTTGTACACTCTGGAGTTTAGAAGGATGAGAGTGGATCTTATTAAAACATATAAGATTATTAAGGGTTTGGACACACTAGAGGCAGGAAACATGTTCCCGATGTTGGGGGAGTCCAGAACCAGGGGCCACAGTTTATGAATAAGGGGTAAACCGTTTAGGACAGATGAGGAAAACTGACTTACTCCCCCTTCCACCCCTTCCCCTGGGTCTTCTCACCTGTCTGGGGTTTGCAGAGACGGACGACCATTTCGGGAGCCCCCTTCATGTAGATGGACAGACTTGCCTTGCCAATCACCTGCGTTACCACCGACATTCGTTGCAGTTGGGATGAGAATGGGTATTGCTTCAGGACCACAATCCCCGCCTTCGACACCTGTAATATGTCACAGCACAAACACCTGAACAAAGGGTAACTCCCCTACAAGACCCCCCACACAGTGGCCCCTGTTGTGGGACACGTTGGCCAGTGTGGGCAAGCTGGGCCGGAGGGTCGGTTTCCATGCTGTATCACAATAGACAATAGACAATAGAGGTGCAGGAGAAGGCCATTCAGCCCTTCGAGCCAGGACCGCCATTCAATGTGATCCTCAAGTTAAGTCAAGTGAGTTTATTGTCATGTGTCCCTGATAGGACAATGAAATTCTTGCTTTGCTTCAGCACAACAGAACATAGTAGGCATTGACTACAAAACAGATCAGTGTGTCCATATACCATTCTATAAATATATACACACATGAATAAATAGACTGATAAAGTGCAAATAACAGTTAATTGGCTAATAAAGTTCAGTGTTATGTCCGAGCCAGGTTTAATAGCCTGATGGCTGTGGGGAAGTAGCTATTCCTGAACCTGGTCGTTGCAGTCTTCAGGCTCCTGTACCTTCTACCTGAAGGTATTGGGGAGATGAGTGTGTGGCCAGGATGGTGTGGGTCCTTGATGATACTGCCAGCCTTTTTGAGGCAGCGACTGTGATAGATCCCCTCAATGGAAGGGAGGTCAGAGCCGATGATGGACTGGGCAGTGTTTACTACTTTTTGTAGTCTTTTCCTGTCCAGGGCGCTCAAGTTGCCGAACCAAGCCATGATTTAACCGGTCAGTATGCTCTCTACTGTGCACCTGTAGAAGTTAGAGAGAGTCCTCCTTGACAAACCGACTCTCCGTAATCTTCTCAGGAAGTAGAGGCGCTGATGTGCTTTCTTAATAATGGCATCAGTGTTCTCGAACCAGGAAAGATCTTCAAAGATGTGCACGCCCAGGAATTTGAAGCTCTTGACCCTTTCAACCATCGACCCGTTGATATAAACGGGACTGTGGGTCCCCATCCTACTCCTTCCAAAGTCCACAATCAGTTCCTTGGTTTTGCTGGTGTTGAGGGCCAGGTTATTGTGCTGGCACCATATGGACAGTTGCTCGATCTCTCTTCTATACTCTGACATCCCCATCAGTGATACGTCCCACAACAGTGGTGTCGTCAGCGAACTTGATGATGGAGTTCGCACTATGTCCGGCTACGCAGTCATGAGTATAGAGTGAGTACAGCAGGGGGCTGAGCACGCAGCCTTGTGGTGCTCCCGTGCTAATTGTTATCGAGTCTGACACATTTCCACCAATACGAACAGACTGTGGTCTGTGAATGAGGAAGTCGAGGATCCAATTGCAGAGGGATGCGCAGAGACCCAGTTCTGCGAGTTTGGTAACCAGCTTTGAGGGGATGATTGTGTTAAATGCCGAGCTGTAATCGATGAATAACAGCCTGACATATGAGTTTTTGTTGTCCAAGTGGTCCAGAGCGGAGTGGAGGGCCAGCGAGATCGCATCCACCGTTGATCTGTTGTGGCGGTAAGCGAACTGCAGTGGGTCCAGGTTTTTGTCGAGGTAGGAGTTGATCTGCGTCATGATCAACCTCTCAAAGCACTTCATCACCACAGGCGTTAGTGCCACAGGTCGATAGTCATTGAGGCACGTCACCTTACTCTTCTTGGGCACTGGTATAATTGATGCCCTTTTGAAGCAGGTGGGAACCTCAGACCTCAGAAGTTAAAGGTTGAAAATGTCCGTAAAAACTCCAGCCAGTTGGTCCGCACAGGTTTTTAGAACGCGACCAGGTATACCATCAGGTCCAGGCACTTTTCGAGGGTTCACCCCTCTGAAGGATTTCCTGACGTCGGCCTCTGTGACTGAGACTGAAATACCATCACAGCGATTGGGGGCTCGGGAAGGCCCATCGGTGTTCTCCCTATCAAAGCGTGCGTAAAACGCATTGAGCTCATCAGGGAGTGATGTTTCGCCGACATTCGAGCTGCCTCCTGATTTCGCCTTGTAGCAGATGATGGCATTCAGGCCCCGCCACAGCTGCCAGTTTGGAGCAGAAGTCCCTTTTGGCCTTTTTGATGGCCTTACCAAGGTCGTATCCGGACTTCTTGTAGGCCACTGTATCATCAGACATGAATGCCCAGTGTCTGGACTTCAGAAGAGTGTGGATCTCATGGCTGATCATCCCCAAATTGTACCCCGTTCCTGCCTTCGCCCCATATCCCCTGACTGCGCTATCTTTAAGAGCCCTATCCAGCTCTCTCTAGAAAGTATCCAGAGAACCGGCCTCCACCGCCCTCTGAGGCAGAGAATTCCACAGTCTCACCACTCTCTGTGAGAAAAAGTGTTGTCTCGTCTTCGTTCTAAATGGCTTACCCCTTATTCTTAAACTGTGGCCCCTGGTTCTGGACACCTCCAACATTGGGAACATGTTTCCTGCCTCTAGCGTGTCCAAACCCTTAATAATCTTACATGTTTCAATAAGATGCCCTCTCATCCTTCTAAACTCCAGAGTACACAAGCCCATGACACGATGAGTCATGGAGTCATCACTCTGTGAATCTATGACTGTGAGACATATCCTGAGGCTAACTACATGTTTGCTTCCACAATCATTAAAGCACAAAAAATAAACAAAGGACTATGGCATTGAAGGTAGACACAAAATGCTGGAGTAACTCAGCGGGACAGGCAGCATCTCTGGAGAGAAGGAATGGGTGACGTTTCTGGTCGAGACCCTTCTTCAGAGTGAGAGTCAGGGGAGAGGGAGAGGCAAGATATGGAAGGGTGAGGTAAGAATGTCATTGTTGTATCTGGAACAATAAATCACACATGACTCTTGACTTCAGGGACTGTCCCACTTTTTTTCGGCGACTGCCTGCGTCATATCAGGGTCGACAAAAGATTTTGAACATTTCAAAATCCAGCGGCGACAAAAAAAAATGTTGCGACACTTGAAAAAACTCCGCGCGTCAATACGTCGTCACGCCGCATCACCGCCGCAAATTTCTCGGTGACCTGATACGTCAGTCAATGATGCCGGCAGTCGCCGAAAAAAATCACCAAGTGGGACAGGCCCTTTATTGGGAACCATTGATGTTCAAAGGAATCAATGCACTTACCTACCAGTAGATGGCAGACCTACCAGTCTTCTCCCCTCTCCCATCGGGCAAGAGGTACAGAAGTGTGAAAACGCACACCTCCAGATTCAGGGACAGTTTCTTCCCAGCTGTTATCAGGCAACTGAACCATCCTACCACAACCAGAGAGCAGTGCTGAACTACTATCTACCTCATTGGTGACCCTCGGGCTGTCTTTGATCAGACTTTGCTGGCTTTACCTTGCACTAAACGTTATTCCCTTATCATGTATCTGTACACTGCGGACGGCTCGATTGTAATCATGTATTGTCTTTCCGCTGACTGGTTAGCACGCAACAAAAGCTTTTTACTGTACCTCGGCACACGTGACAATAAACTAGACTCATATCATGTTTAAGAAAGAACTGCAGATGCTGGAAAAATCGAAGGTAGACAAAAAATGCTGGAGGAACTCAGCGGGTGAGGCAGCATCTATGGAGCGAAGGAATTGGCGACGTTTCAGTCTGAAGAAGGGTCTCGACCTGAAACGTCGCCAATTCCTTCTCTCCATATATGCTGCCTGTCCCGCTGAGTTTCTCCAGCATCTTGGGTCAACCTTTGAAGTGATATTATATTTGGGATGAATGAAACATTCTTGGTTTTGTGACAAGACACATCTGTTCACCTTGTAAGCTGTTGGTCCTGGTTTCACAATGAATGAATGTGCATCCTCAGTTGGGTGTTTAAAGACTGTATTTTCTTCTATTTCCTGCATTGAATAAAAGGGAGAACGTTATAGTTTACCTATAACTACACTGGTTTCAGATTCTATCCACCTTGTCCAGACCGACAGTGGTCAACACATCCATTGAAGGGCCTGTCCCACTAACGCGATTTTTTCGGCGACTGCCGGTACCCGTCATAGTCACAGCAGGTCACCGAAAATGTTCAACATGCGGCGACCAGAAAAGGTAGGACTCTTTGGGCAACTACTCATGAGCGTACAGACGTCACCTCCTTTCTAAAAGAGCGCCCTTTAATTCTGAGGCTGTGACCTCTGGTCCTAGACTCTCCCACCAGTGGAAACATCCTTTGATGTTTGCTCATCTATCAGTGAGGGAAACAAGTCCAGAAGCTGGAACGTGATGTTACATTTATACGAACCGTTGGTGAGGCCACACTTGGAGTATTGTGGTCAGTTCTGGTCACCTTGAAATAGGAAGGATGTCGTTAAGCTAGAAAGGGTGCAGAGAAGATTTACGAGGATGTTGCCAGGACTTGAGGGCCTGAGCTACAGGGAGAGGTTGGGACAGGCTGGGACTATATTCCCTGGAGCGCAGGAAGATGAGGGGAGATCTTATAGAGGTGTACAAAATCATGAGAGGAATAGATCGGGTAGATGCACAGAGTCTTTTGCCCAGAGTAGGGGAATTGAAAACCAGAGGACATAGGTTTAAGGTGAAGCGGAAAAGATTTAATAGGAACCTGAAGGGCAACCTTACCACACAGAGGGTGGTGGGTGTCTGGAACGAGCTGCCGTAGGAGGTAGTTGAAGCAGGGACTATCACAATATTTAAAAGACAATTGGACAGGTACATAGATCGGACAGGTTTAGAGGGATATGGGCCAAACGTGGGCAGGTGGGACTAGGGTAGATGGGGCACGTTGGTCAGCATATTTAAGCTGAAGGGCCTGTTTCCGTGCTGTGTGAGTCTATGACTCAACCACAGGTTAGTTTTAATGACAACTTAAAAGACAGAAGATGTTGCAGAGGGAATTGTGGAGACAGTGGCTGAGACACAGCTGGGGCCAGAGTGGGGTGCGGAGACAGTGGCTGAGCATTTACAGACACAGCTGGGGCCAGAGTGGGGTGCGGAGATAAAAATAATTAGATTAAAACAGTTTGGAAAATAGAATCAATAAACAAGAGCTGGCACGGTGGCCCAGCGGTAGAGTTGCTGCCTCACAGCGCCAGAGACCCGGGTTCCATCCTGACTACGGGTGCTGTCTGTACGGAGTTTGTACCTTCTCCCCGTGACCTGCGTGAGGTTTCTCCGGGTGCTCTGGTTTCCTTCCACACACCAAAGACGTACGGATTTGTAGGTTAATTGGCTTCTGTAAATTCTCCCTAGTGTGTGGAAAGAACTGGTATAGGGGTGATTGTTGGTCTTTAGATTTTAGAGATACAGCGTGGAAACAGGCCATTCGGCCCACCGAGTTCGTGCCGACCAGTGATCCCTGGACACTAACACTATCCTACATACTAGTGACAATTTACGGGAGCCAATTAACCTACAAACCTACACGCCTTTGGAGTGTGGGAGGACAATAGACAATAGGTGCAGGAGTAGGCGATTTGGCCCTTCGAGCCAGCACCGCCATTCAATGTGATCATGGCTGATCATCCCCAATCAGTACCCCGTTCCTGCCTTCTCTCCATATCCCCTGACTCCGCTATCTTTAAGAGCCCTATCTAGCTCTCTCTTGAAAGTATCCAGAGAACCGGCCTCCACCGCCCTCTGAGGCAGAGAATTCCACAGACTGAAACTGGAGCACCCGGAGAAAACCAACGCGGTCACGGGGAGAACGTGCAAACTCCGTACAGACAGCACCCGTGGTCAGGATCGAAAGTGGGTCTCTGGCGCTGCGAAGCAGCAACTCTACCCCGTGGCCAGCATGGACTCAGTGGGCTGAAGGGCCTGTTTCCATGCTGTATTTCTAAGATTAAAACTAGAACTAGGCTCCTCTGCAAACCGACTAATTTAATTCACAATTCACAGCAACAAAGGCAAAGCGGAGCGTTATTGTAAACAGCCAGTTGCTTACCCAGCCCGTGGTCTCGAACATCTTCAGGTCAAGAGGGTCTCCCTGAAGGGTGTTGTCCAGCAGGACCAGAGAGTGGCAACTGGCCATGGCCCCAAAGAAAGGTCCCCAGGGCAAGCGCACCCCAGTGCTGAACCTCAGTATGCTCTGTAACCTGGTCACCAGGAAACATCTCGTCACAAACACACCAGCAACATATCTACCTTTCACAAACAGCCTGTTCAATAGGAACCTGAGGGGCAACATTTTCACACAGAGGGTGGTGGGTGTATGGAACGAACTGCCAGAGGAGGTAGTTGAAGCTGGGACTATCACAATATTTAAAAGACAATTGGACAGGTACATGGATAGGGCAGGTTTAGAGGGATATGGCCAAATGTGGGCAGGTGGCACTAGTGTAAATGGGGCATGTTGGTCAGCATATTTAGGCTGAAGGGCCTGTTTCCATGCTGTATAGGGGCTGTCCCACTGTACGAGCTAATTCAAGAGTTCCTCCAGGTTTCCACTGATTCTAACTCGGATACTTATGGTAATAGCCGCTAGTTGGTACTCTGGGCTCTCGTGGACATTTTTCAACTTGTTGAAAAATCTTCACGAGTCTTCATGAGCTTACCGCATTTCCCGAGTACCTGCCGTTAGCGTTACGAGCCGCTAAGAGACGTCCCCGAGCTCCGACGTACCCACTACGTACATTCTACGTGCTTACCACGAGTTTGTTTTTGTTTTTTTACTTGGGAGAGCTCTTGGGTAAACTCGTATAGTGGGACAGGCCCTTTAAACTAACACATCTACCATAGATAGTGGAACAACTAAGACACAGTGTAGTGGAAATGGGTAGTTGATGGTCAGCCCAGACACTGATAGGCTGAAGAAAGACACAGAGTGCTGGAGTAACTCAGCGGGTCAGGCAGCATCTGTGGGGAACATGGATAGGTGACGTTTCACAGAGTGCTGGAGTAACTCAGCGGGTCAGGCAGCATCTGTGGAGAACATGGATAGGTGACGTTTCACAGAGTGCTGGAGTAACTCAGCGGGTCAGGCAGCATCTGTGGAGCGAAGGAAATGGGCAACCTTTCGGGCCGAAACCCTGAAGGAAATAGGCAACGTTTCGGGCCGAAACCCGGAAGGGTTTCGGGCCGAAACGTTGCCTATTTCCTTCGCTCCATAGATGCTGCCGCACCCGCTGAGTTTCTCCAGCATTTTGGTCTACCTTATCATTTATAGTGTGGTTCCGTATAGCTTACAAAGCACAGAAGTACACTGTGCTGGAGTAACTCAGTGGGTCAGGCAGCATCTGTGGAGAACATGGATAGGTGACGTTTCACAGAGTGCTGGAGTAACTCAGCGGGTCAGGCAGCATCTGTGGAGAACATGGATAGGTGATGTTTCGGGTCAGGACCCTTGTTCAGACATTTCTTGGACAGTTTCTTTCCTGAACCACATTATGAAGCGTCGTAGTGGATTAGCACAACGCGGGAGGCCCACTCTACACATGTAGCTGCCACGACTAACCACAAATGCATTTTTTCAAAACGTTTTTGACAATTCTAGCAAAATTCCGTTTAGTTTAGTTTAAAGATACAGAGCAGAAGCAGGCCCTTGGGCCCTTGGGCCCACCGAGTCCACACTGACCAGCCATCCCCGGACACTAGAACTATCCTACACACTAGAGACAATTTACCAAAGCCAATTAACCTACAAACCTGCACGTCTTTGGAGAGCGGGAGGAAAACGAAGATCTCGGAGAAAACCCACGCAGGTCACGGGGAGAACGTGCAAACTCTGTACAGACAGCACCCATAGTCGGGATCGAACCCGGGTCTCCGGTGCTGTGAGGCAGCAACTCTACCGCTGCGCCACCGTGCCGGACAAAAGCTGAGACTTTTACAACGTTTATTCAACCACTTTAAGGGAACATACCCTTTTCCTTTAGTTGTTGCCAAGCCCCACAGATCCAGTCCATCCTCAGTCAGAGTTCCAGTCTATATGGAGTAGGGAAATATTATATCAATACGATGAAAATATTCACACACATAAACCGATATATACATCCAACATGGTGATCATTCAAGCCTGAATTATGCTTTGTGTTACCAGAGCTGAAAATGCTTCATGTGTGGGGAGGAACTGCAGATGCTGGTTTACACCGAAGATAGACACAAAATGCTGGAGTAACTCAGCGGGTCAGGCAGCATCTGTGGAGAACATGGATAGGTGACGTTTCACAGAGTGCTGGAGTAACTCAGCGGGTCAGGCAGCATCTGTGGAGAACATGGATAGGTGACGTTTCACAGAGTGCTGGAGTAACTCAGCGGGTCAGGCAGCATCTGTGGAGAACGTGGATAGGTGACGTTTCAGGTCGGAACCCTTCTTCAAACTAGAAATGCTGAATGTTTTCAAATGATATTCTTCACTGTGATTAGTATGAGCATTACTGGGAGCATCCAAATAGTGATGAATTTCACACAAAAATGTCAATGCACACAATGATATATAATTAAAGCAAAGTGATAAAAAAGCAACGAGTCCGTTTTCTATAACATTTGCAAATCAGTTATCTTTTGCTTTTAGTGATAGAATCCTAGAGCTGTACAACACAGAAACAGGCCCTTCAGCCCACCTTGTCCATGCGACCAAGTTGGCAGACTGGCCTAGTTCTATTTCTCAATCCTTCTCTAAACCCGTCCTCTCCATATATCTGTCTAAATATCTTTTAAAAGCATTAATTATATTCGTTTCTATAGGTTGCTCTGGCAGCTCGTTCCAGATGCAGACTACTCCTGAGTGAAAACTTTACCCTGAGGTCCCTCTTCAATCTCTCCCCTCTCACCTTAACCCTGTGCCCTCTAGTTTTAGCATCCTCTACCCTGGGATAAAGACAGTGAGCGTTCACTTTATCCGTGTCCCATCTGGGGTGGGAGATTGCAACCTTCACGTGGTCCGCCCTGTTTCGACGAATGCAACCTGGCGTGGACAATCAAATAAGATCAAATAGAACAAGTTGTCCTACAAGGTTAGACTGTGCACGCCATACGCTAGAAGAAAAAGAAGATCCGTGCCCCTCATGATCTTGTACACCTCAATAAGGTCACCCATCAGCCTCCTACACTCCAAAGAAATAAGTCCCAGCCTGTCCAAACCCCCCTGTAACTCACGCCCACAAGCCCAGGTAAAATACAGCCCAGGTAACATCCAGCCCAGGTAACATATGGCCCAGGTAACACACAGCCCAGGTAACACACAGCCCAGGTAACACACAGCCCAGGTAACATACAGCCCAGGTAACACACAGCCCAGATAACATATGGCCCAGGTAACACACAGCCCAGATAACATATGGCCCAGGTAACACACAGCCCAGGTAACATACAGCCCAGGTAACACACAGCCCAGGTAACACACAGCCCAGGTAACACACAGCCCAGGTAACATCCAGCCCAGATAACATATGGCCCAGGTAACACACAGCCCAGGTAACATACAGCCCAGGTAACACAGAGCCCAGGTAACACACAGCCCAGGTATCATTCAGCCCAGGTAACACAGAGCCCAGGTAACACACAGCCCAGGTAACACACAGCCCAAGTAACACACAGCCCAAGTAACATACAGCCCAGGTAACACAGAGCCCAGGTAACACACAGCCCATGTAACACACAGCCCAGGTATCATTCAGCCCAGGTAACATACAGCCCAGGTAACACACAGCTCAGGTAACACCCAGCCCAGGTAACACACAGCCCAGGTAACACACAGCCCAGGTAACACACAGCCCAGGTAACACCCATCCCAGGTAACACCCATCCCAGGTAACACCCATCCCAGGTAACACACAGCCCAGGTAACACACAGCCCAGGTAACACACAGCCCAGGTAACACAGAGCCCAGGTAACACACAGCCCAGGTAACACCCATCCCAGGTAACATCCAGCCCAGGTAACATCCAGCCCAGGTAACATCCAGCCCAGGTAACATCCAGCCCAGGTAACATCCAGCCCAGGTAACATCCAGCCCAGGTAACATCCAGCCCAGGTAACACACAGCCCAGGTAACACCCAGCCCAGGTAACATCCAGCCCAGTTAACATCCAGCCCAGGTAACACACAGCCCAGGTAACACACAGCCCAGGTAACATCCGGTCCAGGTAACATCCAGTCCAGGTAACATCTAGCCCACATCGGGAACATATTTCCTGCATCTATCCTGTCCAATCCTTTAAGAATGTTATATGTTTCTATAAGATGCCCTCTCATCTTTCTGAATTCCAGTGAATACAAGCCCAGCCGCTTCATTCGTTCAACATATGACAGTCCCGCCATGCCGGGAATTAACCTGGTGAACCTACGCTGCACTCCCTCAATAGCAAGAATGTCCTTCCTCAAATTAGGGGACCAAAACTGCACACAATACTCCAGGTGTGGTCTCACCAGGGCCCTGTACAACTGCAGTAGGACCTCCTTGCTCCTGTACTCAAATCCTCTCGCAACGAAGGCCAACATGCCATTGGCTTTCTCTACGTGTCGATAGGCGTACCTTGTCAAAGCAGATGAGGTTCAACTGTCCACAAATGTTGATTCTCTGTGGGCTAATACTGAAGATTCCCTTCTTTTTCAGTCTTTCCTGGGAGTATATGATGCCAATGGTGACAGCAGCGGGCAGGGCAGGGGAGACTGCGATAGTTATCACATCCAGTGCCTTCCGCACCACCTTGCTCGTCGCCATCTACAACACAAAGATGAAGGCAGTCATCCCCGAGCAAACTAGACACGTGGCAAAGAGCAACACAGCCGCATAGGTAGATGTCGATGTGGGGGAGTCTCGGACCAGAGGTCACAGCCTCAGAATTAAAGGATGCTCTTTTAGGAAGGAGACGAGGAGGAATTTCTTTAGTCAGATTGTGGTGAATCTGTGGAACTCGTTGCCACAGACGGCTGTGGAGGCCAAGTCAGTGGGTATATTTAAGACAGAGATAGATAGATTATTGATTAGTACGGGTGTCAGAGGTTATGGGGAGAAGGCAGGAGAATGGAGTTAGGAGGGAGAGATAGATCAGCCATGATTGAATGGCGGAGTAGACTTGATGGGCCGAATGGCCTAATTCTACTCCTATCCCTTATGTAGCAGAAGCAGCCAGCAGGGTTTGTGAGAGGGGGGTGGAGTGGGAGTTTCAGCCACTCACTGCTCTGGCTGTGTGCGTGTGCGATGAATTCATGTTGTGTCTAGTGTATTGTCACGTGTAACGAGGTACAGTGAAAAACCTTTGTTGCGTGCTAACCAGTCAGCGGAAAGACAATACGTGATTACAATCGGGCCAGTACAGGATAAGGGAATGACGTTTAGTGCATTTGAACAGGTACATGGATAGGAAAGGTTTAGAGATAATGTGTGTAGGAGGAGATTTCGCAGTGCAGTCTGAAGAAGGGTCTCCACCCAAAACACCATCCATTCATTCAATCCAGAGATGCTGCCTGTCCCGCTGAGTTACTCTGGCTTTTTGTGTATCTAAGGTTTAGAGAGATATGGGTCAAACATGGGCAGGTGGGACTAATGTTGTTGGGGCGCCTTGGTCGGCATAGGCAAGATGGGCCGAATGGCCTGTTTCCGTGTACGATCGTCAAAGTAAGAGATGTCGCTGTCGGAGTAGAGGCGTAAGAGTGTGGCGTGAGGCTGGAGTGATGGGGTGAGAGTTGGACCTACGCCATTGAAGAGGAGGATGCAGACTGAGTAGATCATCCCGATGGTGGCAATGATGGTCAGGCACATCAGGAAGCGGAAGGCATCTTGGTACAACTTGAAGTCCATGGGCTTTGGGTACAAGATGGACCTCACTAACTCTCCCTTGCTCGTGGAGAAACCTGAAACAGAGAAACACCCGCTTTCTTATGGAACTTATCTTATTGAAACATATAAGATTATTAAGGGTTTGGACACGCTGGAGACAGGAAACATGTTCCCGATGTTGGGGGAGTCCAGAACCAGGGGCCACAGTTTAAGAATAAGGGGTAAGCCATTTAGAACGGTGACGAGGAAACACTTTTTCTCACAGAGAGTTGTGAGTCTGTGGAATTATCTGTCTCCGAGGGCGGTGGAGGCCGGTTCACTGGATACTTTCAAGAGAGAGCTAGATAGGGCTCTTAAAGATAGTGGAGTCAGGGGATATGGGGAGAAGGCAGGAACGGGGTACTGATTGGGGATGATCAACCATGATCACATTGAATGGTGGTGCTGGCTCGAAGGGACAAATGGCCTACTCCTGCACATATTGTCTATTGTAATATGCAAAACGGTTCTCTACATCGGCAAGACCAAGTGCAGGCTCGGCGATCGCTTCACTGAACATCACCGCTCAGTCCGCCTTAACCTACCTGATCTCCCGGTTGCTCAGCACTTTAACTCCCCCTCACATTCCCAATCTGACCTTTCTGTCCTGGGCCTCCTCCATTGTCAGAGTGAGGCCCAGCATAAATTGGAGGAACAGCACCTCATATTTCGCTTGGGTAGTTTACACCCCAGTGGTATGAACATTGACTTCTCTAACTTCAAATAGCCCTTGCATTCTCTCTCTCTCTCCATCCCCTCCCCCTTCCCAGTTCTCCCACCAGTCTTACTGTTTCCAATTACATTCTATCTCTGTCCCGCCCCCTCCCCGACATCAGTCTGAAGAAGGGTCTCGACCCGAAACGTCACCCATTCCTTCTCTCCAGAGATGCAGCCTGTCCCGCTGAGTTACTCCAGCATTTTGTGTCTACCTGCAAAAAGATCTTGTCGGTGCAAGAAATGTTTTTCTCTTTAACGTTACCCCACTTTCTCATCCACTCCCTACACTCTAGGGGGCAATTTACAGAGGGGAGGGCCAATTCACCTACAAACCCGCACGTCTTTGGGATGTGGGAGGAAGTTGGAGCACCCGAAGGAAATCCATGCGGTCACAGGGAGAACGTGCAAACTCCACGCAGGCAGCACCCAGGGTCAGCATCGAACCGGGGTCTCTGGTGCTGGGACCCAACATGGGGGAACCTCCATGAGGGAGGGGGGGACAAAGGAGGACCCAGCGTTGGGGGGATACTTTGTAATTTTGTCAGTGCCCTTTAGCTGGCGACTCTTTGCATACCTTGCGTACACAAAACAAAGAATATAACCGTGACTTGTCACATGTGACAAATGAGTATTCCTTCCTTCCTTCCTTCGTCCGTTCATCCGCCCTTCCATCCATGCATCCATCCATCCATCCATCATCCATGCATCCATCCATCATCCATGCATCCATCATCCATGCATCCATCCATCCATCCATCCATGCATCCATCCATCCATCCATCCATCCATCCATCCATCCATCCATCCATCCATCATCCATGCATCCATCATCCATGCATCCATCCATCCATCCATCCATCCATCCATCCACCATCCATGCATCCATCCATCCATCCATCCATCCATCCATGCATCCATCCATCCATCCATCCATCCATCCATCCGCCCATCCATCCATCCATCCATCCATCCATCCATCCGCCCATCCATCCATCCATCCGCCCATCCATCCATCCATCCATCCATCCATCCGCCCATCCATCCATCCATCCATCCGCCCATCCATCCATCCATCCATCCGCCCATCCATCCATCCATCCATCCATCATCCATGCATCCATCCATCCGCCCATCCATCCACCCATCCATCCATCCATCCATCCATGCATCCATCCATCCATCCATCCATCCATCCATGCATCCATCCATCCATCCATCCATCCATCCATCCATCCATCATCCATGCATCCATCCATGCATCCATCCATCCATCCATCCATCCATCCATCCATCCATCCATCCATCCATCCATCCATGCATCCATCCATCATCCATGCATCCATCCATGCATCCATCCATCCATCCATGCATCCATCCATCCATCCATCCATCCATCCATCCATCCATCCATCCATCCATCCATCCATCATCCATGCATCCATCCATGCATCCATCCATCCATCCATCCATACATCCATCATCCATGCATCCATCCATCCATCATCCATGCATCCATCCATGCATCCATCCATGCATCCATCCATCCATCCATCCATCATCCATGCATCCATCCATCCATCATCCATGCATCCATCCATGCATCCATCCATCCATCCATCCACCCATCCATCCATGCATCCATCCATGCATCCATCCATCCATCCATTCGTCCGTCCGTTCGATCGTTCATTCATTCATTCGTTCAACCAAGTTTCCTTCTCTCCATAAAAGAAGACTCGATGATTGCGGCCTTTAACCGACCTGTTCGAAAGACCACCGCTTCCACTCTGGGCTGGCCAACGGGCTTGGACTGAATCACTTGGGTCCCACAGAACAGTATGTGTCGCCTGTGCTCCTCAGTCACTCCGTTCCAGCAACTGTGGGCAGCGACGTCGGGTAACGGAGTCTTGGTGATGGGAATACTCTCGCCTGGGTGGGAAATAAAATATTAGATCCATCAACAAAATGTAACCAGCCAACAGCCGTTGCTTACATAACCCACAACTTTGGTTACTTTTGAGATAGACACTCAGCGGGACAGGCAGCATCTCTGGAGAGGAGGAATGGGTGACGTTTCGGGTTGAGACCCTTTTTCAGACTACTTTGTCTAATTTGGTTACTTTTAGTTTAGTTTAGAGATACAGCACGGAAACAGGCCCTTCGGCCCACCGAGTCCGCACCTACCAGCGATCCCCGCACACTAACACTATCCTACACCCACTCAGGACACTCACCGACCAGCGATCCCTGCACACTAAAGGGGCTGTCCCACTATACGAGTTTACCCAAGAGCTCTCCCGAGTTTAAAAAAAAATCAAACTCGTGGAAGCACATAGAATGTACGTAGCGGGTACGTCGGAGCTCGGGGACGTCTCTTAGCGGCTTGTAACGCTAACGGCAGGTACTCGGGAAACGCGGTAAGCTCGGGAAGGCTCGTGAAGATTTTTCAACATGTTGAAAAATGTCCACGAGAGCCCCGAGTACCTACGAGCGGCCATTACCTTAAATCTCCGAGTTCGAATCAGCGGAAACTCGGGAGAACTCTTGAATTAGCTCGTACAGTGGGACAGGCCCTTTACACTATCCATACACCCACCACCCTCTGGAAGCCCCTCAGTTCCGATTAAATCCGTCCCTTCTCTCTGGAGAACATGGATAGGCAACATTTCGGCTCGGGGCCCAAGGTTTGTGTTGCTATGTTTGATAATCTGAAGAAGGCTTCCGACCCAAAACATCACCTATCCATGTTCTCCACAGATGCTGCCTGACCCGCTGAGTTACTCCAGCACTCTGTGAAACGTCACCTATCCATGTTCTCCACAGATGCTGCCTGACCCGCTGAGTTACTCTGGCACAGTGTACTTCTGTGCTTTGTAAGCTATACGGAACCACACTATAAATGATAAGGTAGACCAAAATGCTGGAGAAACTCAGCGGGTGCGGCAGCATCTATGGAGCGAAGGAAATAGGCAACGTTTCGGCCCGAAACCCTTCCGGGTTTCGGCCCGAAACGTTGCCTATTTCCTTCAGGGTTTCGGCCCGAAAGGTTGCCCATTTCCTTCGCTCCACAGATGCTGCCTGACCCGCTGAGTTACTCCAGCACTCTGTGAAACGTCACCTATCCATGTTCTCCACAGATGCTGCCTGACCCGCTGAGTTACTCCAGCACTCTGTGAAACGTCACCTATCCATGTTCTCCACAGATGCTGCCTGACCCGCTGAGTTACTCCAGCATTTTGTGTCTATCTTTGATTTAATCCAGCATCTGCAGTTCCTTTCTACACTTGGATAGATTCTTGATTAGCACGGGTGTCGGGGGTTATGGGGAGAAGGCAGGGGAATGGGGTTAGGAGGGAGAGATAGATCAGCCATGATTGAATGGTGGAGTAGACTTGATGGGCCGAATGGCCTAATTCTGTTCCTGTGACTGAAGGAGACTGCCTCACCTGTGAGCATGCCCTCGTTAACGATGCAGCCGCCCTGGGTCAGCACGGAGTCGCAGCACAACATTTGCTTGTTGCCGCTGATGATGAAGACATCACCGGGAACCAGCTCATGGGACGGTACCTCCTCATAACCTGCGGGTGGAAGCAGCGTCAATAACTGGGGTGGAATAGATGGAAGAAGAGCAGCTTTCCCGTCCACTCCCGACACACTAGGGGGCAATTTACAGCGCCAGAGACCCGGGCTCCATCCTGACTACGGGTGCTGTCTGTACGGAGCTTGCACGTTCTCCACGTGACCTGTGTGGGTTTTCTCCGGGTGCTCCGGTTTCCTCCCACACTCCAAAGACGTGCAGGCTTGTAGGTTAATTGGCTTGGTATAAATGTAAAATTATCCCTAGTGTGTGTAGGGTAGTGTTAATGTGCGGGTTTGTAGGTTAATCGGCCCTCTGTAAATTACCTCCAAGTGTGTAGGGAGTGGATGAGAAAGTGGGATAAGTAAGTGAGTAAGTAAGTAAGTTTATTGGCCAAGTATTCACATACAAGGAATTTACCTTGGTGCTCCGCCCACAAGTAACAACATGACATACAGTGACAGTTACAAATGACTCAGAAAACACTAAACATTAATAATAATAAAACATTAATGATAAAACACCATTGATCAAGCATGTGAACCAACAAAATACCAGATCAAAGGGAGGCTACAGATTTTTGGCTGTTGAGTAGAGCAACTACTCGTGGATAAAAGCTGTTTTTATGTCTGGCTGTGGCGGCTTTGACAGTCCGGAGTCGCCTTCCAGATGGAAGTGATTCAAAGAGTTTGTGGCCAGGGTGAGAGGGGTCAGAGATGATCTTGCCCGCTCGCTTCCTGGCCCTTGCAGTGTACAGTTCATCAATGGAGGGAAGATAACATAGAACTAGTGTGCGGGGATCGCTGGTCGGCGCGGACTCAGTGGACCGAAGGCCTTGTTTCCGTGCTGTATCTCTAAACTAAACTAAACTTTAAAAAAAGCAAGAATCCAGTAAATATTCCTTCTACCTGGATGGAAAGATACATCATGCAAACAGGCCATTCGGCCCACCGAGTCCACGCCGATCATCGATCGCCCGTTTACACTAGTTCTGTGTTATCCCACTTTCTCATCCACTCCCGACACACTAGGGAGCAATTTACAGAGGGGGCCGATTCACCTACATTCCTGCACGTCTTTGGGATGTGGGAGGAAACTGGGGCACCCGGAAGAAACCCACGCGCTCACGGGGAGAACGTGCAAACTCCACACAGACAGCACCCAAGGTCGGGATCTAACTGTGAGGAAGCAGCTCGACCTGATGTGCCACCGTGCCGCCCCCTGTGGAAAAGCAAACTATCAGCTATAAAGGTTGCTCACCTGTATTGGAATGAAACACCTGTATTTGAAAGAAACACCTGTATTGGAATGAAACACCTGTATTTGAAAGAAACACCTGTATTGGAATGAAACACCTGTATTTGAAAGAAACACCTGTATTGGAATGAAACACCTGTATTTGAAAGAAACACCTGTATTGGACTGAAACATCTGTATTGGAATGAAACACCTGTCGTTGAATGAAACACCTGTATTGGAATGAAACACTTATATTGGAATGAAACACTTGTATTTGAATGAAACACCTGTATTGGAATGAAACACCAGTATTTGAATGAAACACCTGTATTTGAATGAAACACCTGTATTTGAATGAAACACCTGTATTTGAATGAAACACCTGTATTTGAATAAAAACCTGTATTGGAATGAGACACCTGAATTGGAATGAAACACCTGTATTGGAATGAGACACCTGTATTGGAATGAAGATTGCTCACCTGTATTTTTCCTGCAGACTGTGACTGTCATGTTATTATGGGATTCCACTAGTCTGTAGAGTTTTATTGATTGCTGCAAACAGTAAAGTTATGTGTGAATCACACGGCCTCGTGCAGTGAAACCTCAAGCATGCAGGAGTCATTTGTCACGGTTTCAGACATTGGAATTAACGGAAATTAAAACATTCTTATCCAACAGAAGATTTAAACATTCGGGACAGCTGTACTCACAGAATGCTGTGAAATACTGCTGATTATATCCTCATAGAACATAGACCAGTACAACACAGCAACAGGCCCTTCGGCCCACAATGTGTGTGCTGGACATGATGCCAAGATTAACTCTTATCTGCCTGCACATGATCCATATCCCTCCATTCCCTGCATATCCACTTCAATGCCACTATCGTATCTGCCTCCACCACCACCCCTGGCAACAAGACCCAGGCCCCCACCCCTCTTAGTGTAAAAACACATTGCCCCAAACATCTCCTTTAAACTTCGCCCCTCTTTGGCATTGTTGAACCCTTGGTTCAATTTGATAGGACTTGGGGAAGCTTTATTCAACATTTCCACACAACATAAATTGTTCCCTCTCCAACTGTTATAATAATTATTTTACCTTTATACGGTGGAACGGACTTGATGACAAACCGGGACTTCAATTGTTGACATTCTTTGCAGCTCAGATTCTGTTTTGCTTTTTTTTTTCTAGTTTAGGGGGTTTTGTTTTTTTCCTTTTTTCTCTTTTTCTCTTTTTGTTTTTTTTATATATAAGTTTTCTATTAAACATTTAACTATTTACATAGAGACCGGGAGGTCTATATTCAATGTGTATTATGATACTGGACTCATATTTAGGTTATACCTATTATTAATGCCTGTATTGGAATGTATGCGGGATAGTTTTCTAAACCAACATGTAGAGGAACCAACGAGAGAGCAGGCTATTCTAGACTGGGTATTGAGTAATGAGGAAGGGTTAGTTAGCAGTCTTGTTGTGCGTGGCCCCTTGGGCAAGAGTGTTCATAATATGGTTGAGTTCTTCATTAGGATGGAGAGTGACATAATTAATTCAGAAACAAGGGTTCTGAACTTAAAGAAAGGTAACTTTGAGGGTATGAGACGTGAATTGGCCAAGATAGACTGGCAATTGATTCTTAAAGGGTTGACGGTGGATATGCAATGGAAGGCATTTAAAGGCTGCATGGATGAACTACAACAATTGTTCATCCCAGTTTGGCAAAAGATTAAATCAGGGAAGGTAGTGCATCCGTGGATAACAAGGGAAATCAGGGATAGTATCAAAACAAAAGATGAAGCATAAAAATTAGCCAGAAAAAAGCAGCCTACCAGAGGACTGGGAGAAATTCAGAGTCCAGCAGAGGAGGACAAAGGGTTTAATTAGGAAAGGGAAAATAGATTATGAAAGAAAACTGGCAGGGAACATAAAAAACTAACTGCAAAAGTTTTTATAGATATGTGAAGAGAAAAAGATTAGTTTAAAAAAATGTTGGTCCCTTGCAGTCAGAAACAGGTGAATTGATCATGGGGAACAAGGACATGGCAGACCAATTGAATAACTACTTTGGTTCTGTCTTCACTAAGGAAGACTTAATTAATCTGCCGGAAATAGCAGGGGACCGGGGGTCAAATGAGTTGGAGGAACTGAGTGAAATCCAGGTTAGCTGGGAAGTGGTGTTAGGTAAATTGAATGGATTAAAGGCCGATAAATCCCCAGGACCAGATAGGCTGCATCCCAGAGTACTTAAGGAAGTAGCCCCAGAAATATTGGATGCATTAGTGATAATTTTTCAAAACTCTTTAGATTCTGGAGTAGTTCCTGAGGATTGGAGGGTAGCTAATGTAACCCCACTTTTTAAAAAGGGAGGGAGAGAGAAAACGGGGAATTACAGACCAGTTAGTCTAACATCGGTAGTGGGGGAAACTGCTAGAGTCAGTTATTAAAGTGGTGAAATCATTGGACAACGTCAGCATGGATTTATGAAAGGTAAATCATGTCTGACGAATCTTATAGAATTTTTCGAGGATGTAACTAGTAGAGTGGATAGGGGAGAACCAGTGGATGTGTTATATCCGGACTTTCAGAAGGCTTTCGACAAGGTCCCACATAAGAGATTAGTATACAAACTTAAAGCACACGGTATTGGGGGTTCAGTATTGATGTGGATAGAGAACTGGCTGGCAAACAGGAAGCAAAGAGTAGGAGTAAACGGGTCCTTTTCAGAATGGCAGGCAGTGACTAGTGGGGTACCGCAAGGCTCAGTGCTGGGACCCCAGCTATTTACGATATATATTAATGAACTGGATGAGGGAATTGAATGCAACATCTCCAAGTTTGGGGATGACACGAAGCTGGGGGGCAGTGTTAGCTGTGAGGAGGATGATAGGAGGCTGCAAGATGACTTGGATAGGCTGGGTGAGTGGGCAAATGCATGGCAGATGCAGTATAATGTGGATAAATGTGAGGTTATCCACTTTGGTGGCAAAAAACAGGAAAGTAGACTATTACCTGAATGGTGGCCGATTAGGAAAAGGGGAGATGCAACGAGACCTGGGTGTCATGGTACACCAGTCATTGAAAGTAGGCATGCAGGTGCAGCAGGCAGTGAAGGAAAGCGAATGGTATGTTAGCATTCATAGCAAAAGGATTTGAGTATAGGAGCAGGGAGGTTCTACTGCAGTTGTACAGGGTCTTGGTGAGACCACACCTGGAGTATTGCGTACAGTTTTGGTCTCCTAATCTGAGGAAGGACATTCATGCCATAGAGGGAGTACAGAGAAGGTTCACCAGACTGATTCCTGGGATGTCAGGACTTTCATATGAAGAAAGACTGGATAGACTCGGCTTGTACTCACTAGAATTTAGAAGATTGAAGGGGGATCTTATAGAAACGTACAAAATTCTTAAGGGGTTTGGACAGGCTAGATGCAGGAAGATTGTTCGCAATGTTGGGGTAGTCCAGAACAAGGGGTCACAGTTTAAGGATAAAGGGGAAATCTTTTAGGACTGAGATGAGAAAAACATTTTTTACACAGAGAGTGGTGAATCTCTGGAATTCTCTGCCACAGAAGGTAGTTGAGGCCAGTTCATTGGCTATATTTAAGATGGAGTTAGTTGTGGCTAAAGGGATCAGGGGATATGGGGAGAAGGCAGGAACGGGGTACTGATTGGGGATGATCAGCCATGATCATATTGAATGGCGGTGCAGGCTCGAAAGGCTGAATGGCCTACTCCTGCACCTATTTTCTATGTTTCTATGTTTCTAATGTAATCCTGATCCCTATGTATCAATATCATTGTTATGTTTATCATTATTTTTTTTTGTTGTTGTTTTGTTTTTTGTTTTTGGAATAAAAGCTAATAAAAACATTTTAAAAGAAAGTAAGAAGAAAAAAAAAAAAAAAAAAAAAAATTCCCCCTCTCACCCTAATGCTAAGCTCCCCTCAAAGGTTCTGACTGTCTACTCTATCTATGCCTTTCATCATTTTATAAACCTCTATCAGGTCTCCCCTCAACCTCCGTGGTTCCAGAGAAAACAATGCAAACCTGTCCAAACTCTCCCTGTAGCTCATCACCCGTTATCCAGACATCATTCTGGTGAACCTCCTCTGCACCGTCTCCAAAGCCTCCACATCGTGTAATGGGGGCGACCAGAACTGCACGCAATACTCAAATGCTGCCGAACCAAAGTGCTATAAACCTCTTTGAATCACTTCCCTCTGGAAGGCGACTCCGGACTGTCAAAGCTGCCACAGCCAGACATAAAAACAGCTTTTTTTCCACGAGTAGTAGCTCTACTCAATAACCAAAAATCTGTAGCCTCCTTTTGCTCTGGCATTTTATTTAATTCACGTGTTTAATCGATAATGTTTTATTATTAATGTTTAATGTTTTATGTGTCATTCCTAACTGTCACTGTATGTCATGTTGTCACTTGTGGGCGGAGCACCAAGGCATATTCCTTGTATGTGAATACTTGGCCAATAAACTTATTCCTTCATTCATTCATTCATTCATTTATAACCAAAGTCCTACAAAGCTGCATCAGGACTTCCTGCCTCTTGTACTCAACGCCCCGACCGATGATGGCAAGCGTAACGTACACCTTCTTCACCCGCTCTGTTTACTTGTGTGGCCACTTGCAGGGTGTTATGGACTTGGACCCCAGGTTGCCTCTGGACATCGGTGCTGTTAAGGGTCTTGCCATTAATTGTAGACTTGCCTCTTTCGTTCGACCTTCCGAAGTGCAACCCCTCGTACCAGCTCTGATGCTCTGCCTCATTAGGAAGGAGAAGGACCCTCATACATAGAGTCATAAGATCATACGTGATAGGAGTAGAATTAGGACCCTCTCCAGAGCCAGCACATCCTTCCTCAGATATGGTGCCTAAAATTGCTCACAATATTCCAAATGTGGCCTGCCCAGCGCCTTGTAGAGCCTCAGCATTACATCCCTGTTTTTGTATTCTAGTCCTCTCAAAATAAATGCCAGCATAAATAGAGTCATAGAGTGATACAGCGCGGAAACAGGCCCTTCGGCCCAACTTGCCCACACCGGCCAACATGTCCCAGCTACACTAGTCCCACATGCCAGCGTTTGGTCCATATCCCTCCAAACCTGTCCTTTCCATGTACCTGTCTAACTGTTTCTTAAACGTTGGGATAGCCCCAGCCTCAACTACCTCCTCTGGCAGCTTGTTCCATACACCCACCACCCTTTGTGTGAAGAGGTTACCCCTCAGATTCCTATTTCCCCTTCACCTTGAACCTATGTCCTCTGGTCCTTGATTCCCCTACTCTGGGCAAGAGACTCTGTGCATCTACCCGATCTATTCCTCTCATGATTTTATACACCTCTATAAGATCTCCCCTCATCCTCCTGCGCTCCAAGGAATAGAGACTCAGCCTACTCAACCTCTCCCTATAGCTCACACCTTCTAGTCCTGGCAACATCCTCGTAAATCTTCTCTGTACCCTTTCCAGCTTGACAATATCTTTCCTATAACATGGTGCCCAGAACTGAACACAATACTCTAAATGCGGCCTCATCAACATCTTATACAACTGCAACATGACCTCTCAACTTCTATACCTAATAGAAGAATACAAAATGCTGGAGTAACTCAGTGGGACAGGCAGCGTTTTTGGAGAGAAGGAATGGATGACGTTTCATGTCGAGACCTTTCTTCAGACCAAGCTTCAGGGGAGAGGGAGTTACAGAGACAAGGCAATGTAAGATGCAGCTCAAGGCAAATATAGAATAGACCATTGTTATCTAGGAAAAGGTGACAACAAAGCACACAGAAATGAAATGTAATCAGAGGGGCAGTCAGAATGGTGGGAGAACTGGGGAGGGGATGGAGAGAGAGGGAAAGCAAGGGTTACTTGAAGTTAGAGAAGTCAATGTTCATACCGCTGGGGTGTAAACTACCAAAGTGAAATATGAGGTGCTGTTCCTCCAATTTGCGCTGGGCCTCACTCTGACAATGGAGGAGGCCCAGGACAGAAAGGGTCATATTGGGAATGTGAGGGGGAGTTAAAGTGCTGAGCAACCGGGAGATCAGGTAGGTTTAGGCGGACTGAGCGAAGGTGTTCAGCGAAACGATCGCCGAGCCTGCGCTTGGTCTCGCCGATGTACAGGAGTTGACACCTGGAACAGCGGATACAGTAGATGAGGTTGGAGGAGGTGCGTGAACCTCTGCCTCACCTGGAAAGACTGTGTTCTCCGATGAAGGCCAATTTGCTAAAAGCCTTTTTGACCGCCCCATCTACCTGCGACTCGACCTTCAAGGAACTATTCACCTGTACTCCTAGATCCCTCTGCTCCACAACACTACCCAGAGGCCTACCATTCAGTGTATAGGTCCTGCCCTTGTTGGACTTCCCAAATTGCAACAACTCCCCGAGATAACCCTCACCTGTTGGACATCGTACACGGACAAAGCCAGGGAGATGAAAGACACGATGATGAGTGCAATGGAATATTCAGTGTAGTCCTCAGATAGCCAGAGACACACGCTGAATATTTGAAACATATAAAATGGATTCAAAACCTGTTGAAAAAAAAGGGAAGTGTGATATAAACGTTAACTTCTCTTTAAGCACGAGCAGACAATAGACAATAGGTGCTGGAGTAGAGGCCATTCGGCCCTTCGAGCCAGCACCGCCATTCAATGTGATCATGGCTGATCATCCCCAATCAGTACCCCGTTCCTGCCTTCTCCCCATATCCCCTGACTCCGCTATCTTTAAGAGCCCTATCTAGCTCTCTCTTGGAAGTATCCAGAGAACCGGCCTCCACCGCCCTCTGAGGCAGAGAATTCCACAGACTCACAACTCTCTGTGAGAAAAAGTGTTTCTTCGTCTCTGTTCTAATGGCTTACCCCTTATTCTTAAACTGTGGCCCCTGGTTCTGGACTCCCCCAACATCGGGAACATGTTTCCTGCCTCTAGCGTGTCCAAACCCTTAATAATCTTATATGTTTCAATAAGATTTCCTCTCATCCTTCTAAACTCCACAGTATACAAGCCCAGCCGCTCCATTCTCTCAGCATATGACAGTCCCGCCATCCCAGGAATTAACCTGGTGAACCTAGGCTGCACTCCCTCAATAGCAAGCGTACATGCCAGTCCCCTATAAACCAGACTTACCTCTTTACAAAGCAGCTTCCAGATTGGAGAAATCTGTATTTCAATTGTATTAGGTCCATATATTAATCTCCTGCGTTTAAACATGATAGGGTCATTAGTATATTCACCCTCCAGCACACAGCCAATCAACCATATACACAATCAACTGTTGTCACTAAATGCTGGAGTAACTCAGCGGGACAGGCAGCATCTCAGGAGAGCAGGAATGGGTGACGTTTCAGGTCGAGACCCTTCTTCAGCCTGGTGTTCTTCAGATCAGTCTGAAGAAAGGTCTCGACCCGAAACGTCACCCATTCCTTCTCTCCAGAGATGCTGCCTGTCCCGCTGAGTTACTCCAGCATTTTGTGTCTATCTGCCACTTAAACCAGCATCTGCAGTTCCCTCCCACACACCCTCAACTGTACACTGTGGACGGCTCGATTGTAATCATGTATTGTCTTTCCACTGACTGGTTAGTACGCAGCAAAAAAGCTTTTCACTGTACCTCGGTACGTGACAATAAGCTAAATTAATAATAATTAGTACAGATGTCAGAGGAAATGGGGAGAAGGCAGGAGAATGGAGTTAGGAGGGAGAGATAGATCAGCCATGGTTGAATGGCGGAGTAGACTTGATGGGCCGAATGGCCGAATTCTACTCCTAAAACTTATAATGATTCATTTTACAGATGCACACATAAATAACACATTTTCTCTATAAAAGTCGTGAAATAATCATTGCTGGATGTGGCAAATCCAGAAAATTAAGTAGTGTTCAGAATTGAAACCAAGCTTAGTTTTCTAGTGAAAGTCGAAGAGATGGAAACAGATAATACCACAAATACTGAGCATGAAAGGCCGTTTCACATCCGCATTGACTCCCCTGTGTACAAAACTGACAACAATTACTGACAGTAGGAATCAGCGTTGAGACGGCTTTTGAAAATGTCGAGCCTTGTTAAATGAACTGAGTATTTTAACAAAATAATAAATGATGAACAACATCAGGGCATTAGAATGGCACGGTGGCGCAGCGGTAGAGTTGCTGCCTTACAGCGGTTACAGTGCCAGAGACACGGGTTCGATCCCGACTACAGGTGCTGTCTGTACGGAGTTTGTACATTCTTCCCATTTTCTCCAAGATCTTTGGTTTCCACCCACACTCCAAAGATGTGCAGGTTTGTAGGTTAATTGGCTTGGTATCAATGTAAAAATTGTCCCTAGTGTGTGTAGGGTAGTGTTAATGTGCGGGGATCGCTGGTCGGTGTGGACTCAGTGGGAAGAAGGGCCTGTTTCCGTGCTGTATCTCTAAACTAAACTAAATTAAATCTCTGCCATTGAATAATTGGCCCCTTTTAGAGATTTTCACACAGAGGGTGGTGGGTGTATGGAACGAGCTGCCAGAAGAGGTAGTTGAGGCTGGGACTATATCAGCATTTACGAGACACTTGGACAGGGAACATGGATAGGACAGGTATAGAGGGCTTTGGACTAAACGTGGCCAGGTGGGACTGGTGCAGATCAGCATTTTACAGACACACAAAGTGTTTTTTGTTCAATAGTCTGATTCCTACAGGATTCCAAGACAGCCATGTTCCAACTAATTTGAGGAAGGACATTCTTGCTATTGAGGGAGTGCAGCGTAGGTTCACGAGGTTAATTCCCGGGATGGCGGGACTGTCATATGCTGAGAGAATGGAGCGGCTGGGCTTGTATACTCTGGAGTTTAGAAGGATGAGAGGATATCTCATTGAAACATATAAGATTGTTAAGGGTTTGGACACACTAGAGGCAGGAAACATGTTCCCGATGTTGGAGGAGTCCAGAACCAGGGGGCCACAGTTTAAGAATAACGGGTAAGCCATTTAGAACGGAGACGAGGAAACACTTTTTCACACAGAGAGTGGTGAGTCTGTGGAATCTTCCGCCTCAGAGGGCGGTGGAGGCCGGTTCTCTGGATACTTTCAAGAGAGAGCTAGATAAGGCTCTTAAAGATAGCGGAGTCAGGGGATATGGGGAGAAGGCAGGAACAGGGGTACTGATTGGGGATGATCAGCCATGATCACATTGAATGGCGGTGCTGGCTCGAAGGGCCGAATGGCCTACTCCTGCACCTATTGTCTATTGTCTACTGTCTTTTTTTTTAAATTTTTTTATTTATTAGAAGTACATTACATTACAACCACATACATTAGTACTCGTCACTTATGTCTTCTTACAATTAATGTACTCCATTTGTTTTTTACACTAGTAAAAGGAAAAGATTGAAAGAAAGAAGAAAGTGAAGGAAAAAGTGAGAGTGTAGAAAATGTGACAACAAAAAAGGACGAAGACCCTATAAGAACAAAATTAAAAACAAAACAAAAAGAGTTAAGAAATAGACCCTAGAAAAGAAGGAGAAAGAGAAAGAGGGAAAAGAGAAAAACAAATATTTTTTATGAGCATTACGCAAATGGGACATACCAACTCTCCAACTATCATCCCCCCTTACCTGACCTCAATTTTTTTTTACGGTACCTTTGCACCCTATATTTGTAATAATTCTATAAATGCACCACGTCAGGTGGAATCTATTGTCTATTGTCGAATCCTGAAATGGCTGAGAGTAAAAACAGATGTGAAGTTGTGCACACAGCCAGCAGAATATAATATCCACAACAAGTCATAACTACCTGGTAATGACCTCTGTCAAACTTAGTCCAGATCCAAATTTGTGATGAATATCAGCACAAGTATGTCTCTCTTCCAGATCTCTGAATAAAATGATAAAATTAAAGAATACGTCTGAACACCTTCAGTTTGAGAAGCCAAATGGACTTGTAATTAAATTACAATGAAAACAACAATTCCCTACGCTATAACACGAGGATAAGCGCTCAACGGAGAACACCAAGCCCAAAGCCAAAGTACTATCTAAATCTGATGACACACATTTATGCCTCGGACAATAACTAACTCCACATGGAATAATCAGTTACCTACATGTTAACAAGCACATTGAGGGGTGGGAGATTGCAACCTTCACGTGGTCCGCCCTGTTTCGACAAATGCAATCAACCCGGCGTGCACAATCCAAGTAAGATCAAACAGGAACAAGTTGTCCTACAACTTTAGGCTGTGCACGCCATAGGCAAGAAGAAGAAGAAAGCACATTGAAAAAACGAAGGTAGACAAAAATGCTGGAGAAACTCAGTGGGGTGAGGCAGCATCTATGGAGCGAAGGAATAGGTGACGTTTCAGGTCGAGACATGGAAGCATCTATGGAGCAAACCTCTGACTCGACCCGAAACGTCGCCCATTCCTTCTCTCCAGCGATGCTGCCTCACCCACTGAGTTACTCCAGCACCTTGTGTCTACTTACAAAGAACAATGCCTTGTTCTCACTGCATGATGTTAGTTCTTCTATAAATACACATTCCTAAAATACATTTCTGGAATGTTACTGCAGGTAGAATGAATACTGATGTTATCTCCAGGACAAGTCAATGATGTTTATTTAATAAAAGCAATGACTGCGGATGCCCGTAACTGCACAATATCCAATGTTTAAGAAAGAACTGCAGATGCTGGAGAAATCGAAGGTAGATAAAAATGCTGCAGAAACACATTGGGTGAGGCAGCATCTATGGAGCGAAGGAATAGGTGACGTCACCTATTCCTTCGCTCCGCAGATGCTTCCGGGTTTCGACGACAGAAACGTCACCTATTCCTTCGCTCCATAGATACTTTCCGGGTCTCGACCCGAAACATCACCTATTCCTTCACTCCGTAGATGCTGCCTCACCCGCTGAGTTTCTCCAGCATTTTTGTCCACCTTCGATTTTTCCAACATCTGCAGTTCCTTCTGAAACATCTTGAAAAAACTGATGGTGTAGATGCCAGTACGTCGGGGTTATCAAGTGGACATCTCCCTTTACTGGTGTTTCATTGAGTTAGGCCCACGACACCTCGGGAAGGCCCAACGGTTGGTTCTGGCGTCCCAGAACCACCCTCCCTCAGTACCTGCTCTCACCACCTACAGCCATCAAGAACACCACAGACAGAGGCAGCGGAGAAGGGCTCGAGAGGCTCTGGATCAGGAGAGGGGGTCCATGGGGAGGAGCGAATGCCACCTGAACACAAGTCGTGGTCTGATCAACCACGGCTGGGTCGCCTGGGTGAGGGTGTCAGATGTTGAAAGACCCGAAACACCCAATCACCCAGGTTACATCACTGATGATGTGTGTTCAGGAGCATCTTTCATAGGGACTTTCATATGAAGAAAGACTGGATAGACTCGCTTGTACACGCTAGAATTTAGAAGATTGAGGGGGGATCTTATAGAAACTTACAAAATTCTTAAGGGTATTGGACAGGCTAGATGCAGGAAGATTGTTCCCGATGTTGGGGAAGTCCAGAACAAGGGGTCACAGTTTAAGGATAAGGGAGAAGTCTTTTAGGACCGAGATGAGAAAAAAAGAATTCACACAGAGAGTGGTGAATCTGTGGAATCTCTGCCACAGAGGGTAGTTGAGGCCAGTTCATTGGCTATATTTAAGAGGGAGTTAGATGTGGCCCTTGTGGCTAAAGGGATCAGGGGGTATGGAGAGAAGGCAGGGATGGGATACTGAGTTGGATGATCAGCCATGGTCATATTGAATGGCGGTGCAGGCTCAAAGGGCTGAATGGCCTACTCCTGCACCTATTGTCTATGTTTCTATCTTTCTATCAAGAGATGTATTTTTATCAATCAGGCTACCAGCATCTACTATATAAAGGAAACTACAGATGATAAAGGGCCCGTACATCACAAAATCCTGCGACGCCGCGCATCACTGCCGATGTCATCACGCACCATGCGCGCATCACGTGCGCGTCACCATGCGCGCATCACGTGCGCGTCACCATGCGCGCATCACGTGCGTGTCACCATGCGCGCATCACGTGCGTGTCACCATGCGCGCATCACGTGCGTGTCACCATGCGCGCATCACGTGCGTGTCACCATGCGCGCATCACGTGCGTGTCACCATGGCGCGCATCACGTGCGTGTCACCATGCGCGCATCACTTGCGTGTCACCATGCGCGCATCACTTGCGTGTCACCATGCGCGCATCACGTGAGTGTCACCATGCGCGCATCACGTGCGTGTCACCATGCGCGCATCACGTGCGTCGTGACGCGTAAATGATGTCGCGTAAATTACGCGTAAATGACGGACGAGTGAGACAGGCCCTTAATTCACTCCAACAAATGCTAAACACTCGCATTCTATCTTCCACTTATCCTAACACAGCATTAAACTTAATTAAAATGAAGACTTACCCCGGTCTAACAAATTGTTGTTCTTTAAAGTCCCAGATGTACCTTAACTTTTGAATTTCAAAATACTGTACCTACAAATATCCATCAAGAGAATAACGATATTTTGGAAAAGAAACACAGAAATATTCATAATTAAACAAAATACATTATTCAATCCAGAATATGTTTGTAGAACATATCATTTTATCAAAGAACAAAACAGCTACATTTATCAACAATATTTTCCATCTGTATACCCCTCCTGTTTCGATCCTGTGACCAATCAGCTAGTAATAAATAATAACACTGATCATTAAAAATTGATAAGCTTAAAAATAAAATATCGAAATAGTTGAAAATCTAGTTTTATAGTTTATTTTAAGGTGCCGGTTGATTGAAACGTCACAACAAGGCACTGGTTCAGGTAAAAGAGAAGATGCAAAAGCCAGGTCTTACTTTAGACTCAGGTTTCATGATAATTCTTTGCAGCAAAGATGTCTCATCAGATAGGTCGGAATATTGGGTACCATTTGTTGCTTCACTGAGCAAGGACAAGTCCATCCACTTTATTTTCTTCTTGGTCCAGACTTTATGTTCATCCTGAGCAGGAATTGAAGAATAAAACCACTGTTTATGCGTGTAGGACCTCGGTTTAAAAATATCTAATTGCCTGTTCAAATTCCAACACAGGAGCTTTAGAGCTGGTTCCCAATGACTTTAAAAACATAGACAAAAAATGCTGGAGTAACTCAGCGGGACTGGCAGCATCTATGGAGAGAAGCAATGGGTGATGTTTCGGGTCAACACCCTTCTTTCAGACTGAAGAAGAGTCTCGACACGAAACGTCACCCATTCCTTCTCTCCAGAGATGCTGCCGGTCCCGCTGAGTTACTCCAGCTTTGTGTCTATCTTCAAATGACGTCATGCGCTCCAGACGGCAGTGCGGGCGAATGAAGTCGCGCGCGACCTTCGCGGGACCGTCGCGCCTCAACGCGACCACGAGGTCGCGGTAATTAGCGTGCCAAGGACACGTAAGTGGGACAGGGGCTTTACGATGACAAAGGAAACAGGCCGTTGTTAGCTGTGGGCTCGGTGAAAACCAATTACAGACAATGAGACTCAACAAGACGACTTTAGCATAGATGTGGAAACCTCTTTCGGACAGACGGCATCAAAACCAGTGACCAGACTTAAACAGAACAGGTGTTTGTGTTACATCGTTAACAGAACGGAGCATCGTAAGTTGCACTGGAGAATTATAAATAAAATTGCCATCAAGTGTATATGGAGATATGAGAGAAGATGACCAAACAGCTTAGGTTTCTTGTTGTCACCTGTACCGAGGTACGGTGAAGAGCTTTGATCTGCATGCTCTTCAATCAGATCAGATAATACTGTACACAAACACCATCAGGTACCATCGGTAGAGCAAAGACAACTATACAGACGGCTAAAGCTTCGTCAAAGAAATTGTAAGAAGAATCTTTGAGGATCGGGTGGGGGAAAGGCCGGGGAGGGTGGAATTACATGCACACACAGAACAGAACAGTATAGCACAGGAACAGGCCCTTCGGCCCATAATGTCTGTGCCGTACATGATGCCAAGATAAACTAATCTCCTCTGCCTGCACGTGATCCATATCCCTCCATTCCCTGCATATCCACATGCCTATCCAAAAGCCTCTTAAACACCACTACCGTACCTGCCTCCACCACCACCCCTGGCAGCGCGTTCCAGGCACCCACCACCCTCTGTGTAAAAACAACCTGCCCCACACATCTCCTTTAAACTTTGCCCCTCTCACCTTATAGCTGCGCCCTCTAGTCTTTGACATTTCCAACCTGGCGAAAGGTTCAGACGCTCGCTACCACATGGTTTTATATTTTACAGCCTTTAGAACTGAAGATCAGTCTGAAGAAGGGTCTCGACCCAAAACATCACCCCATTCCTTCTCCCCAGAGATGCTGCCTGACCCACTGAGTTACTCCAGCACTCTGTGAAACGCCACCTATCCATGTTCTCCACAGATGCTGCCTGACCCGCTGAGTTACTCCAGCACTCTGTGAAACGCCACCTATCCATGTTCTCCACAGATGCTGCCCTGACCCGCTGAGTTACTCCAGCACTCTGTGAAACGTCACCTATCCATGTTCTCCACAGATTGGGGAGTAAGGGGTGGGGAGGTGGGGGGAGGGGGATGAGGGGTGGGGGGTGAGTGAGGGGTGGGGGTGAGGAGTAAGTGGTGGGGGAGGTGAGGGGTAGGGAGGTGGGGGGAGGGGTGGTGAGGTGGGGGGGAGGGGGAGTGAGGGGTGGGGAGGTGGGGGGAGGGGAGTGTGGGGTGGGGAGGGGTGGGGAGGGGGAATGAGGGGTGGGGAGGGAGTGAGGGGTGGTGAGGTGGGGGAGGGGAGAGTTGTGGGGGGGGGTTGAGTGATGGGAGTTGATGGGTGGGGAGGGGAGTGAGGTACAGAGGTGGGTGGAGGGCGGGGATTGGGGGCTGTAGTTTACTGAAGATTCTTACAGTAGGGTAGTTTATTGTAGACCAGGGATGGGGAACCTTTTCAGGTCGGAAGGCCACATTAAGTTAGCTGTAATCTAATAAGGCCGCATCCAAGAAAATTCAATTAGATATACTTCAAAATGTACATTATTTTGTTAAAATAGCCCTCATGACTTACTAATGTTTTAATTGTGGCCATCAGTCGGAGAGGATTATTTTGTTGAATCTTCTTTTACTCTTTAGTATTTAAATACGTTCATTTTAAGATAAAAATAAAAATAATAAAGACGAACAGAAACATATTAATAAAAATAAAAGGATTTGTTCTACAAAATTTGGATTCATTCAAAAGGCCGCACTTAATGGCCTAGAAGACCCGCATGCGGCCTAAAGGGCCTGTCCCACTTTCACGACCTAATTCACGACCTCTGCCGAGTTTGCCCTTGACTCATACTCGCAGCATGGTCGTCACGAGGTCGTAGGAGGTCGTAGGTAGGTCGTAGGAGGTCGTGATGCTAGTCGTAGGTACTCGTGGCATCAAGTAGGTCGGGGCGTTTTTTCTAGCCTGATGAAAAAATGTCCACGAGTGAAAAAGGTCGTGAATTAGGTGGTGAAAGTGGGCCAGGCCCTTTAAGGCCGCAGATTCCCCACCCCTGGTGCAGACTTACTGTACAGTAGTTTAGCCGAGAGACTTACGGTGGTCCTGAGGAGGACAGTGTCGGCTTCGTGTAACAGGCAGCGCACACACTGAGCCCGCACATCCCACTCCGGCTTCCAGTAGAAGAGCAGCAGCAGAAAGCCAGCGGACAGGACAGTCGCGGTTGTACACAGGACTCTGCGGCAGCAGCACGCTCGGTAAACCGTAGATACTCCTGTATAGAACAGCACGTGAAACAGGCCTTGTTAGTCATCAGTAACCTTCATAAAGCATAGCAGCAGAATTAAGCCATTCGGCCCATCAGGTCTACTCCACCATTCAATCATGGCTGATCAATCTCTCCATTCTGCGAGTATTATCACAATAATATAGTTCAATAATTAGTGGAGTCATCGGTAATCAGGATTTACCTGAAAAAAGGCATTGAAAATTTATTTGCCGTGTTATTTGAAAAATCTGCTGAAAATATATAAATAACTTTTATTTCAGATTATGCATGGGATAGGATTTACTCCCTGCAGAAATCATAATAAAGTGAAAAGCACTTCTATTAGCTACAGTAGGTTCTCTCAGAGACATTATAAGCTGCTTCACCTGTGTGGAACGTCACCTATCCATGTTCTCCACAGATGCTGCCTGACCCGCTGAGTTACTCCAGCACTCTGTGAAACGTCACCTATCCATGTTCTCCACAGATGCTGCCTGACCCGCTGAGTTACTCCAGCACTCTGTGAAACGTCACCTATCCATGTTCTCCACAGATGCTGCCTGACCCGCTGAGTTACTCCAGCACTCTGTGAAACGTCACCTATCCATGTTCTCCACAGATGCTGCCTGACCCGCTGAGTTATTCCAGCACTGTGACTAGACTCTATACACTATGTCAGTGTACTGCTGCTATACACTTATACTGTATCTCAGATGCTTATCTAAGAAGTATCTAAATGATTATGTATAGTGATTCTTGTACGGAACTGTACACAAAAATGAATTCCACAGTTCCTCAGTACATGTTACACATAAACTCCCCTTGAATTAAATACCATTGGAGCGAAGGATAGGTGACGTTTCAGGTCGAGATCCGGAAGCATCTATGGAGCGAAGGAATAGGTGACGTTTCAGGTCGAGATCCGGAAGCATCTATGGAGCGAAGGAATAGGTGACGTTTCAGGTCGAGACCCGGAAGCATCTATGGAGCGAAGGAATAGGTGATGTTTCAGGTCGAGACCCGGAAGCATCTGTGGAGCGAAGGAATAGGTGACGTCACCTATTCCTTCGCTCCATAGATGCTTGCCTCACCCGCTGAGTTTCTCCAGCATTTTTATCTACCTTCGATTTCTCCAGCATTTGCAGTTCTTTCTTAAACATTGGATATTGTGCAGTTACGGGCATCCGCACGTCATTGCTTTTATTAAATAAACATCATTGACTTGTCCTGGAGATAACATCAGTATTCATTCTACCTGCAGTAACATTCCAGAAATGTATTTTAGGAATGTGTATTTATAGAAGAACTAACATCATGCAGTGAGAAGAAGGCTTTGTTCTTTGTAAGTAGACACAAGGTGCTGGAGTAACTCAGCGGGTGAGGCAGCATCGCTGGAGAGAAGGAATGGGCGACGTTTCGGGTCGAGTCAGAAGAGGGATCTCGACCAGACAACGTCGGCCATTCCTTCTCTCCACAGATGCTGCCTGACCCGCTGAGTTACTCCAGCACTTTGTGTCTACCTTTGATTTTAACCAGCATCTGCCGTTCTTTCTCACATTTTGTTCTTTGTAAACCTTGCTTTTCCTCTCTCTCCATCTCTCCCCTTCTCAGTTCTCTGACCAGTCTTACTGTCTCCGAATACATGTTCTCCCTGTTTGCTTTCTTGTTGTTATCTTCTCCAGCCAACAATAACCTATTCTACATTCTCCTAGGTCTCCATCCCCTTTGTACTGTTTTCACACCTTACTCTTCCTTATCTATGTATCTTCCTCTCCCCTGACGTCAGTCTGAAGGGTCTCGATCCAAAAAACACTGGAGTAACTCAGTCGGACAGGCAGCATCTCTGGATAGAAGGAATGGGTGACGTTTCAGGTCAAGACTGTCTGAAGAAGGTCACGATCTGTCTGACCCACTGAGTTACTCTAGCACTGTGTGAAATCGTCACCTATCTTTTGTTCTGTGTTTGATCTCAATGGACAAAAGGTGCAGGAGTAGGCCATTCGGCCCTTCGAGCCAGCACCGCCATTCAATGCGATCATGGCTGATCATCCCCAATCAGTACCCGTTCCTGCCTTCTCCCCATATCCCCTGACTCCGCTATCTTTAAGAGCCCTATCTAGCACTCCTCTTGAAGCATCCAGAGAACCGGCCTCCACCACCCTCTGAGGCAGAGAATTCCACAGACTCACAATTCTCTGTGTGAAAAAGTGTTTCCTCATCTCCGTTCTAAATGGCTTACCCCTTATTTTTAAACTGTGGCCCCTGGTCTGGACTCCCCCAACATCGGGAACATGTTTCCTGCTCTGTGATAAATAAACCTCATTTGAAACTTCCTGAGCATTGACCTGATACGGGGAGCACAAACGGTGTGACTGTCCTTCCTTCACAGAGTTTCAAATACTCCAGCCATGAGACATAACTGCATGCTTCATCTAAACACAGCTTGTGTGATGTTTCACCCGCTGAAAGGATTGTGGTAAATTATTACATAAACTTAGCTGTGTTATCATTACCCAAACTAATTACATTGTGATTCTGATTTATATTCAACCTTTATAGATGAAGTAAAGATTGAACTTTTTGGAACATGTTGATTTATGTAGGAAGGAACTGCAGATGCTGGTTTAAACCGAAGATAGCCATTGAAGTTCACTGCTGCTATATTCCACAGTGTCTGAGACATGAGGCATGGTATCCGTGCAAGCATTCCTTTACACCTTGCATCATTCCACCACTCACGGCATCACAAATGGCCAAAACTGCCTAAATTCTGCTCCCGCAACTTATGAACATGAATAGTATCTGCCTCCTCCACCACCACCCCTGGCAGCTAGTTCCAGGCACCCCACCACCCTCTGAGTGAAAAAAAACCATCCTCCACATCTCAATAGACAATAGACAATAGGTGCAGGAGTAGGCCATTCGGCCCTTCGAGCCAGCACCGCCATTCAATGTGATCATGGCTGATCATCCACAATCCGTACCCTGTTCCTGCCTTCTCCCCATATCCCCTGACTCCGCTATTTTAAGAGCTCTATCTAGCTCTCTCTTGAAAGCATCCAGAGAACCTGCCTCCACCGCCCTCTGAGGCAGAGAATTCCACAGACTCACAGCTGTCTGTGTGAAGAAGTGTTTCCTCATCTCCGTTCTAAATGGCTTACCCCTTATTCTCATTCAAACTTTGCCCCTCTCACCTTAAAGCTGTGCCCTCTAGTCCTTGACATTCCCACAATACTTCTCTCTCAGAATTGTAGATACTTCCATCAGGTGAGCCTCAGCTTCCAATATTATAGAAAAATACAATGCAAGATTGTCCAACCTCTGCTGGCAGCTAATGTCCCGTAATCCAGGGAGCAGGTAGGTCTCCCACCCTTGTTCACTCTAACAAGGATATATGGAGGAGGGGAAAGGAATGTGGGTGGGGGAGATGTGTGTGCATGTGGGAGGAGGGGGAGTAGAGGAAACAGAGGCGAGCAGTAGGGATATAACTTGAAAACCGTCAATTCAATGTTCACACCGTTGGCTTGTAAGCTGGTGGTGAATCTGTGGAATTCTTTGCCACGTCTGTCTGGAGGCCAAGACCTTGGATATTTTTTAAGGCAAAGATAGATTCTTGATTAGTGCGGGTGTCAGAGTTTGTGGGGAGCAGGCAGGAGAATGGGGTTAGGAGGGAGAGAAAGATCAGCCATGATTGAATGGCGGAGTAGCGTTGATGGGCTGAATGGCCTAATTCTGCTCCTATCACTTATAAGGTGCTGTTCCTTCAGATAGGTAGCGTGTGGAGGCTAATCCTGTCCATACAGTGAACTGGAACATGAAGCTTCGAAGAGGCTGAGCACAGATCCGGTATCATTGCACCCTGCTCTTTATTCCTCAACGATACTGCAACCTCCAGCATTGTCTGCTGTCCGACTGCAGTCAACAAACAGTGCAGTTTACTGGTCTATAATATCCCTGGTCAACACCACCGGAAACAATGAGAACATTGATTCATATTGAACTGCAGAGGCAGCAATCATCACCAAAAAAACACAGAGTGCTGGAGTAACTCAGCGGGTCAGGCAGCATCTGTGGAGAACATGGATAGAGAAGCTGCCTGGCCTGCTGAGTTACTCCATGACATTGTGTTGTTTTTTTTGTAATCTGCAGTTCCTCGCTTCTGGCTGTGAAGCAAATGGACAATGAGTCTGAGGAAGGGTCCCGACCCAAAACATCGCCTGTCCATTCCCCCCACAGATGCTGCCTGACCCGCTGAGTTACTCCAGCACTCTGTGAAACGTCACCTATCCATGTTCTCCACAGATGCTGCCTGACCCGCTGAGTTACTCCAACACTCTGTGAAACGTCACCTATCCATGTTCTCCACAGATGCTGCCTGACCCGCTGAGTTACTCCAGCACTCTGTGAAACGTCACCTATCCATGTTCTCCACAGATGCTGCCTCTGACCCGCTGAGTTACTCCAGCATCTGTTTTTTTTTAACCAATTGATTCGGTGTTTTTATTGTCATTTGTAACATTATTCTTTTCTTGTTTTAATTACCCTGCCTCTTATTTTTTTAAATCTTTATGTCTATGTCCAGCAAGTAAAACGGAGAACTGATCGTGAAAATGATATTTCAGGTGTAAATATTTAAGAAGGAACTGCATGCAGATGCTGGAAAAATCGAAGGTAGACGAAAATGCTGGGAAAACTCAGCGGGTGAGGCAGCATCTATGCAGCGAAGAAATAGGTGACGTTTCAGGTCGAAACCCTTCTGGGTCTCGACCCGAAACGTCACGCAGAAACATAGAAACATAGAAAATAGGGTCCAGGAGTAGGCCATTCGGCCCTTCGAGCCTGCACCGCCATTCAATATGATCATGGCTGATCATCCAACTCAGTATCCCGTACCTGCCTTCTCTCCATACCCCCTGATCCCCTTAGCCACAAGGGCCACATCTAACTCCCTCTTAAATATAGCCAATGAACTGGCCTCAACTACCCTCTGTGGCAGAGAGTTCCAGAGATTCACCACTCTCTGTGTGAAAAAGTTTTTCCTCATCTCGGTCTTAAAGGATTTCCCCCTTATCCTTAAGCTGTGACCCCTTGTCCTGGACTTCCCCATCATCAGAACAATCTTCCTGCATCTAGCCTGTCCAACCCCATAAGAATTTTATACGTTTCTATAAGATCCCCTCTCAATCTCCTAAATTCTAGCGAGTATAAGCCAAGTCTATCCAGTCTTTCTTCATATGAAAGTCCCGACATCCCAGGAATCAGTCTGGTGAACCTTCTCTGCACTCCCTCTATGGCTATAATGTCCTTCCTCAGATTTGGAGACCAAAACTGTACGCAATACTCCAGATGTGGTCTCACCTGTACAACTGCAGTAGAACCTCCCTGCTCCTATACTCAAATCCTCTTGCTATGAAGGCCAACATACCATTCGCTTTCTTCACTGCCTGCTGCACCTGCATGCCTACTTTCAAAGACTGGTGTACCATGACACCCAGGTCTCGCTGCATCTCCCCATTTCCTAATCGGCCACCATTTAGATAATAGTCTGCCTTCCCGTTTTTGCCACCAAAGTGGATAACCTCACATTTATCCACATTATACTGCATCTGCCAAACATTTGCCCACTCACCCAGCCTATCCAAGTCACCTTGCAGTCTCCTAGCATCCTCCTCACAGCTAACACTGCCCCCCAGCTTAGTGTCATCCGCAAACTTGGAGATGTTGCTTTCAATTCCCTCATCCAGTTCATTAATATAAATTGTAAATAGCTGGGGTCCCAGCACTGAGCCTTGCGGTACCCCACTAGTCACTGCCTGCCATTGTGAAAAGGACCTGTTTACTCCTACTCTTCGCTTCCTGTTTGCCAGCCAGTTCTCTATCCACATCAATACTGAACCCCCAATACCGTGTGATTTAAGTTTGTATCCTAATCTCTTATGTGGGACCTTGTCGAAAGCCTTCTGAAAGTCCAGATACAACACATCCACTGGTTCTCCCCTATCCACTCTACTAGTTACATCCTCGAAAAATTCTACAAGATTCGTCAGACACGATTTACCTTTCGTAAATCCATGCTGACTTTGTCCAATGATTTCACCACTTTCCAAATGTGCTGCTATCCCATCTTTAATAAGTGACTCTAGCAGTTTCCCCACTACCGATGTTAGACTAACTGGTCTGTAATTCCCCGTTTTCTCTCTCCCTCCCTTCTTAAAAAGTGGGGTTACGTTTGCTACCCTCCAATCCTCAGGAACTACTCCAGAATCTAAAGAGTCACCTATTCCTTCGCTCCATAGATGCCTCACCCCTGAGTTTCTCCAGCATTTTTGTCTACTTTCAGGTACTTACATAATACAGCTCCGACTCATCAGTTTCTCTTGTTATCGCAAATATCAAGAGGCAACAACTCAGATATTTATCCGACAACTCAATTGACAAAAAAAACAAACATTTTCCAGCTTTACACTCAGTGTTAAGCAAAATATTTAAGTTTCCAGAGCATGAAGAATACAAATATATATTTGCAGACAGATTTATCACTCATGGAACTGTCTTAACACTAAACAGTCTTAACAACACATCATCAGTTTCGTCAGCGTTCAATCTCTTTGAAAGGAGGCATTCCAAGAATATATACCCACCAGTTCACCATCCTGCCCGTGATTTAGCAAAGCATGGTGGCCTTTCAGCACAGGTTCCCCCATGTACTATCCTGCTACAGGTATCTCCCTCAGACATCCAGAAAGTGGGAGCTGAATGGAGCAGCATTGGAATGAATTTATTCAAGGAGGTCGACGCTGGCCACGCCTCTCTTGTTAACTTGTCCCTGGCTGGTTCTGCTCCGACGCTCCACCCACAGCGAGCCAGCTACTGTGCAAAGACTGAAATCAGTTTTTAGTTTTAGAGATACAGCGTGGAAACAAGCTCTCCTGCCACCATGTCCGTGCCGACCAGTGATCACCCTAAAGGGCCTGTCCCACTTAGGCTATTTTTAGGCGACTGCCGGCGACTGTCATAGTCGTAGCAGGCCGCCGAAAAACCGGCGACTGGACGCCCCCTATAACATAAAATTTGAAATAGAATCATTATTTAACAACAAAAAAATAACCGAAGTCAGCACCGGCGACAACCTATGTTAACCTGGTGACAACCTACGTCACCTGGCGACAATTTACGTCACCTGGCGACAACCTACGTTAACCTGGCGACAACCTACGTTAACCTGGCGACAACCTACGTCACCTAGCGACAACTTACGTCACCTGGCGACAACCTACGTTAACCTGGCGACAACCTACGTTAACCTGGCGACAACCTATGTTAACCTGGTGACAACCTACGTCACCTAGCGACAACTTACGTCACCTGGCGACAACCTACGTTAACCTGGCGACAACCTACGTTAACCTGGCGACAACCTATGTTAACCTGGTGACAACCTACGTCACCTAGCGACAACTTACGTCACCTGGCGACAACCTACGTTAACCTGGCGACAACCTACGTTAACCTGGCGACAACCTATGTTAACCTGGTGACAACCTACGTCACCTAGCGACAACTTACGTCACCTGGCGACAACCTACGTTAACCTGGCGACAACCTATGTTAACCTGGTGACAACCTATGTTAACCTGGTGACAACCTACGTCACCTGGCGACAACTTACGTCACCTGGCGACAACCTACGTCACCTGGTGACAACCTACGTCACCTGGCGACAACTTACGTCACCTGGCGACAACTTACGTCACCTGGCGACAACCAACGACAGCACCTACGTCATGAGAAGTCAAGCTACGCTCATTGGCGTCAAACCAACTGTCGCCAATTGTCTCCGAAAATTCTTCAACACGTTGAAAATCCAGCGGCGACCAGAAAGACGCTACGACTTTGGGCGACTGAGGAGACGACTCTCGACCATACAGGCGACACCCCCGGCAACCACGTGGCGACAGACTAGTCGCCTAAAAAATCACCTAAGTGGGACAGGCCCTTTATCATTCATCATGTATCTAGCTGGACACTGTAAATGGCTCAATTGTAATCAGTTTTGCAGCTGGCTGATTCGCACGCAACAAAAGATTTTCACTGTACCTCAGTACACGTGATAATAAAATGATTTAAACCTGTACATTCGTTTTATCCTACACAAAGGGGGCCATTTACAGAGGCCAATTAACCTACAAACCTGCACGTCTTTGGAGTGTGGGTGGAAACCGGAGCGCCCGGAGACAACCCACGCAGGTCACGGGGAGAACGTGCAAACTCCGTACAGACAGCACCCGTAGTCAGGTCCAAACCGGGTCTCTGGAGCTGTGAGGGAGCAACTCTACCCGCTGCCGCCCCAAATGTTGAATGAAGTTCCATGATCCAAAACATTGTTGTGATAAGTGTGGGTATCTCGTCACAGCCTCAGTTTGGTGCTCAACATTGGTGCTAGAAGATATAAAATTACTAGATAGGGTCGACAGTCAGAACCTTTTTCCTCCTCGGCTGGGAAATAGCAAATACCGAGAGCTTTGATTGAATAAGGGGAAGCCATTTAGAACGGAGACGAGGAAACACTTTTTCACAGAGAGTTGTGAGTCTGTGGAATTCTCTGTCTCAGAGGGCGGTGGAGGCCGGTTCTCTGGATACTTTCAAGAGAGAGCTAGATAGGGCTCTTAAAGATAGCGGAGTCAGGGGATATGGGGAGAAGGCAGGAACGGGGTACTGATTGTGGATGATCAGGCATGATCACATTGAATGGTGGTGTTGGCTCGAAGGGCCGAATGGCCTACTCCTGCACCTATTGTCTATTGTCTATAAGGTGAGAGGGGCAAAGTTTAAAGGAGATGTGGGGGGGCACATCTTTTATAAACAGAGAATGGTGAGTGCCTGGAACGCGCAGCCAGGTGGTGGAGGCAGATACGATAGTGGTGTTTAAGAGGCTTGTGGACAGGCACATGGATATGCAGGGAATGGAGGGATACGGATCACGTGCAGGTAGAGGAGAGTTGGTTTAGCCATCATGTTTGGACATTAGGCCTGGTCCGGTGCTGTACTGGTCTACGTAAGTTTCCACCAGTGGGAGAGTCTAGGAATAGAGGCCTCAGAATTGAAGGACGTTCTTTTAGGGAGGAGATGAGAAGAAATTTCTTTCGTCAGAGGGTGGTGAATCTGTGGAATTCTTTGCCACAGACGGCTGTGGAGGCCAAGTCAGTGGATATTTTTAAGGCAGAGATAGATAGATTCTTGATTAGTACGGGTGTCAGAGGTTACGGGGAGAAGGCAGGAGAATGGGGTTAGGAGGGAGAGATAGATCAGCCATGATTGAATGGCGGATGGGACTAGATGGGCCGAATGGCCTAATTCTACACCTATCACTTATGACCTAATGACATACTATGTTGAAAGGCACCATTTTGCACTGTTCCATGTGAAGGCCAAATGTAACCAGCGAATGATTAGATAATGTCCCGTGGGGCAAGTACCGATACTGCATGGTTGAAGGTTTAACGCGATGTACATTAGTGTAGAAACTGGAAATGAATTACTAAAAGCAACCGCACATGTATTCTGTATTGAATACATTGAGAACATCAGTTGCAATGAAGATGTATGGGAGAGAGCACACTGACTGGTTAAGTCTGAAGAAGGGTCTCGACCCAAAACGTTACCCATTCCTTCCCTTCAGAGATGCTGCCTGTCCCACTGAGTTACTCCAGCATTTTGTGTCTATCTTCACTGACTGGTTACATCCTGGTTCAGTAACTTGAACGCCCAGGAACAAAGGTGACTACAGACAGTGGTGGACACTGGCTGCTCCATCACGGGTACTCACCTCCCCGCCATCGGAGGGATCTACAGGAGGTGCTGCCTCAAAAAGGCAGCCAGCATCATCAGAGACCCACACCACCCTGGCCACGCTCTCATCTCGCTGCTACCATCGGGGAAGAAGGTACAGGAGCCTGAAAACCGTGACCTCCAGGTTCAAGAACAGCTTCTTCCCAACAACCATCAGGCTCTTGAACACTGCACAACACTAACCTCAGCAACTGTGATCATCTACCAACTGTGTCCGTGGTTGCAATACCGACTGGCGTTTTGCACGAGTACTACAGCTATGAATTTAAGATTTAAAAAATATATAATATATTATCTGTATGTATTACCTTTAGGGGCTTGATAAAGTGCAGCAAATAACAATGTTATTGTTCCACTGTCACTATGATAATTAAACTCTCTTGACTCTTTAAAGCAGGGGGTCGGCAACCTACGGCCCCCGGGCCGAATGCGGCCCGTAACCCAAAATCATCCGGCCCACAGGCGGATTTTTAATCTCATAATCACCCGGCCCACCGACATCCGTCATCTCCGGTACCTCCTGGCCCAGGCGCGGTGATGCAAGGACGCAAGGAGGCCTGCGCTGGCGGCAGCAATGGCCGAGCCGCTGACGCCGCCAACCGCTGACAGAAACGTCACCCATTCCTTCTCTTCAGAGTCGCTGTCAATCTCCAGCATTTTGTGTCTATTCACAAGGCCATGTCATCCACATGTCCAACACACGTCTCCCTAAACAGATCCTGTACTCTCTCAACTCAAGGAAGGTCGGCGAGCCCCCGGTAGGCCAAAGAAACGCTTCAAGGACAACATCAAGAACAGTCTGAAGAAATTCCACATCACATCGAGCAACTGGGAGCACATTGCACTGGACAGGAGCTCCTGGAGGAAATCCATGCAGGAAGGAGCGCCACGTCACGAAACGGAACTACACCATGTCGCAGAGACAAAGCGACAGCACCGTAAGGAGAGAGAGAGAAGGGGGCTCGACGACTACCAACCACCGCCAGTCTCCACTGCCCACGTTGCACCAAGGGGTGTGGATCACGGATCAGCCTCTACAGACATCTGCAGACCCACAAGTAGACGACCCTATGGACAGGAGAGGACAGTCATACTCGTTTCCAGTGACCACCGATGATGATGATGATGATGTTGATGATGATGATGATGATGATGATGATGACGCTTTGTATCTCAATGGAATATAGACCCCGTGGAGGCGATGTATGGAATGATATAACTGGTTTGGACTGATGGTGGGATGGGAGGAGGTGGAGTGTTCTAGCTCTAAGAGCTAAATCTAACTCTCTCTGGAAACCATCCAGTGAATTGGCCTCCACTGCCTTCTGTGGCAGAGAATTCCACAGATTCACAACTCTCTGGGTGAAGAAGCTTTTCCTCATCTCAGTCCTAAATGGCCGACCCCCTTATTCTTAATCTGTGTGACCCCTGGTTCTGGACTCCCCCAACATCGGGAACATTTTTCCTGCATCTAGCCTGTCCAATCCTTTAAGAATTTTTATATGTTTCTATAAGATACCCTCTCATCCTTCTAAATTCCAGTGAATACATGCCCAGCCGACCCATTCTCTCAGCATATTCAGTCCCACCATCCCGGCAATTAACCTGGTAAACCTAAGCTGCACTCCCTCAATAGCAAGAATGTCCTCCCTCAAATTAGGTGACCAAAACTGCTCACAATACTCCAGGTGTGGTCTCACTAGGGCTCTGTACAACTGCAGAAGGGCCTCCTTAGCTCATATACTCGACTCCTCTTGTTATGAAGGCCAACATGCCATTCACTTTCTTCACTGCCTGCTGTACCTGCATGCTTACTTTCAGTGAGTGATGAACAAGGACCCCCAGATCCCGTTGCACCTCCCCTTTTCCTAGTCTGACACCATTCAGATAATAATCTGCCTTCCTGTTCTTGCCACCAAAGTGGATAACCTTACATTTATTAGGAGCCTGTTATGTGGGCAGTACATAAATCGTGAATGTAGAGTCGTTTTCCCCAGAGTAGGGCAATCTAGTACTAGAGGGCAAAGGTTTAAGGTGAGAAGGGAAATATTTAGTTTAGTTTAGAGATACAGCGTGAAAACAGGCCCTTCGGCCCACCGGGTCCGTGCCGACTGGCGACCCTCGCACATTTACACTATCCTATACCCACTATTTTATTTTTACATTTACCAAGCCAATTAACCTACAAACCTGTACGTCTTTGGAGTGCGGGAGGAACCGAAGATCTCGGAGAAAACCCTCGCAGGTCACGGGGAGAACGTGCAAACTCCGTACAGACAGAACCGTAGTCGGGATCGAACCCGGGTCTCCGGTGCTGCATTCGCTGTAAGGCAGCAACTCTACCGCTGTGCCACCGTGCATGTAATAGGAACCTGAAAAGCAACTAAAGCACATTTATTTGGAGCTATTAGGAACCAGTGGAAGCAGAAACACACAGAGAGCAAGGGCAAACTAAGGTAATGATACAAGCAGTGTAGGAAGCAACTGCAGATGCTGGTTAACCCAACGATGAGAAAAACATGATGCTATTTTGCAACTCACTGTTATTTCCAGACGGCAGCCCCTGGCATGCAAAACAGATACCTAGTGATAAAAATATCAATTATTTATTCAAAATAGCATCATTCAACATTAATTCTTGAAGATAACATTTGCTCGTTTTCTGAACCTGATTGAACCTGTCCCTCATCAGCCTTATCTTGATTTCTTCAGCTGGAGGACAATATATTGTAGGCATGAAGACATAACTACCTCACGGAGTTTGACAGTGGCTCCAAAGGTGTTCTGGAGACAGCAGGATTATCATTAAAGCTTGCCATTGACGTGGTGTTCATTCTGTTCCTATTTTTAGAATTATAATACTCGTTGAATAAAAGAACATAGAAATAGTACAGGAGCTGACAAATGGCTGTGCCGTACATGATGCCAAGACCAACTCACCTCTACCTGCACGTGATCCGTATCCCTCCATTCCCTGCATATCCATGTGCCTATCCAAAAGCCTCTTAAACACCACTATCGTATCTGCCTTCACCACCACCCCTGGCAGCGCGTTCCAGGCACCCACCACCCCTCTGTGTAAATCAACCTGCCCCGCACATCTCCTTTAAACTTTGCCCCTCTCAACTACCTCTTCTGGCAGCTCGTCCCATACCCTCTGTGTGAGAAAGTTGATTCTCAGATTCCGATTAAATCTTTCCCCTCTCACCTTAAACCTCTGCTCTCTAGTTCTTGATTCCCCTACTCTGGGGAAAAAATCAATGTCTGTGCATTCACCCGATCTAATCCCCTCATGATTTTATGCACCTCGATAAGATCACCCCCCTCAGCCTCCTGCGCTCCCCAACCTCTCCCTGTAGCACAGGCCGAGTCCTGGCAACATCCAGTTAAATCTTCTCTGCGCCTTTTCCAGCTGAATGGCATCTTACATGCAGCATGATGACCCAATACTCCAAGTGTTGGAAGGAACTGCAGATGCTGGTTTACACTGGAAAAAGACACGTAATGCTGGAGTAACTCAGCAGGACAGGCAGCATCTCTGGAGAGAAGGAATGGGTGACGTTTCGGGTGGAGACCCTTCTTCAGTCTGAAGCAGAACGTCACCCATTCCTTCTCTCCAGAGATGCTGCCTGTCCCGCTGAGTTACTCCAGCATTGTGTGTCCGCCCAATACTTCAAGTGTGGTCTGATCAATGTCTGTGCAAAGCTTTGTCGGCCTTGCCTGGTATGTCCCGGAGGAAGTTGCTCTGTACATGGTAATATTGAACTAACTGTGCACCTTTAGTGCCCCAGGTATTGGATAATGAGCAGATGCTGTTCCCTGCGCAGCTTGTGCGGTTTGGCCACCAACGAAGAGAATGTTCAACATGAGGCCCTGATGGAGACGAGAGGGTGGAGGCAGGAGTCTGGTGCAGCACAAGTGGCCAACGGTGGAACCGTGGACACTGTCCTAGAGTCACAGAGTCTTAGAGTCAGTGTGTCTTAGAGTCAGAGTCACAGAGACACAGAGTCACACAGACACAGAGTCACAGAGACACAGAGTCACAGAGTCACAGAGACACAGAGTCACAGAGTCACAGAGTCACAGAGTCACAGAGTCACACAGACACAGAGTCACAGAGACACAGAGTCACAGAGTCACAGAGACACAGAGACACAGAGTCACACAGACACACAGACACAGAGTCACAAAGACACAGAGTCACACAGACACAGAGACACAGAGTCACAGAGACACAGAGACACAGAGTCACAGAGTCACAGAGTCACAGAGACACAGAGTCACAGAGTCACAGAGTGATAGATACACAGAGACACAGTCACACAGAGACACAGTCACAGAGACACAGAGACACAGAGTCACAGAGTCACAGAGACACAGAGTCACAGAGTCACAGAGACACAGACACAGAGACACAGAGACACAGAGACACAGAGTCACAGAGACACAGACACAGAGACACAGAGTCACAGAGTCACAGAGACACAGAGACACAGAGTCACAGAGTCACAGAGTCACAGAGTCACAGAGTCACAGAGACACAGAGACACAGACACAGAGACACAGAGTCACAGAGACACAGAGTCACAGAGACACAGAGACACAGAGACACAGAGTCACACAGACACAGAGACACAGAGACACAGAGTCACAGAGTCACAGAGTGATAGAGACACAGAGACACAGAGTCACAGTCATAGAGTGATACAGCACGGAAACAAGCCCTTCAGCCCAACTTGCCCACACCGGCCAACATGTCCCAGCTACACTAGTCCCACTTGTCTGCGCTTGGTCCATATCCCTCCAAACCTGTCCTATCCATGTACCTGTCTAACTGTTTCTTAAATGTTGGGATAATCCCAGCCTCAATTACCTCCTCTGGCAACTTGTTCCATACACCCACCACCCTTTGTGTGAAAAAGTTACCCCTCAGATTCGTATTAAATCTTTTCCCCTTCACCTTGAACCCATGTCCCATGGTCCTCGATTCCCCTACTCTGGGCAAGAGGCTCTGTGCATCTACCCGATCTATTCCTCTCATGATCTTATACACCTCTATAAGATCTCCCCTCATCCTCCTGCGCTCCAAGGCATGGAGTCCCAGCCTGCTCAACCTCTCCCTATACCTCACACCCTCTAGTCCTGGCAACATCCTCGTAAATCTTCTCTGTACCCTTTCCAGCTTGACAACATCTTTCCTGTAACACGGGGCCCAAAACTGAACACAATATTCTAAATGCAGTCTCACCGACGTCTTGCACAACGAGTTTGTTGATGTCGGAAGGTGGGAGGCTACTCTGAAAACACTGGACCAGTTGCACAGGGAATTAGTGAAAACCTACTGCGTGCAGACCTGGTCGCCCCATTGCAGGAACGTTATGGGGGTTTTGGAGAGGGGGTTTACCAGAAAGCGGCCTGGATTTAGAGGGTAATAGCTATAGGGAGAGGTTGGACAGACTTAAAGGGCCTGTCCCACTTGGCCATTTTTTTGGCGACTGCCGGCGTCATATCAAGTGTTCAAATGTTCAAGTGAGTTTATTGTCATGTGTCCCTGATAGGACAATTAAATTCTTGCTTTGCTTCAGCACAACAGAACATAGTAGGCATTGACTACAAAACAGATCAGTGTGTGCATATTTCATTATATAAATATATACACACATGAATAAATAAACTGATAAAGTGCAAATATCAGAGTTGCCAAAAGATTTTGAACATTTCAAAATCCAGCGGCGACAAAAAAAAATGTTGCGACACTTGAAAAAACACAGCGCGTCAATACGTCATCACGCCGCGGATTTCACGGTGACCTGATACAACAGCCAATGATGCCGGCAGTCGCCGAAAAAATGGCCAAGTGGGACAGGTCCTTTAGATTGTTTTCTCTGGATCGTTGGACGCTGAGGGTGGACCTGATAGAAGTGAATAAAACTATGATGTCAGCGGTGTCAGAGGTTATGGGGAGAAGGCAGGGGAATGGGGTTAGGAGGATGTGCCGGCTCTGGAGAGGGTCCAGAGGAGGTTTACAAGAATGATCCCAGGAATGAGTGGGTTAGCATATGATGAGCGTTTAACGGCTCACTGGAGTTTAGAAGAATGAGGGGCGACCTCATTGAAACATAAAAATAGTGAAAGGCTTGGATCGAGTGGATGTGGAGAGGATGTGGAGTGTCTAGGACTAGAGGTCACAGCCTCAGAATTAAAGGACGTTCCTTTAGGAAAGAGATGAGGAGGAATTTCTATAGTCAGAGGGTGGTGAATCTGTGGAATTCTTTGCCACAGACGGCTGAGGAGGCCAAGTCAGTGGATATTTTGAAGGTAGAGATAGATAGATTCTGGATTAGTACGGGTGTCAGAGGTTATGGGGAGAAGGCAGGAGAATGGGGTTAGGAGGGAGAGATAGATCAGCCGTGATCGAATGGCAGAGTAGACTCGATGGGCCGAATGGCCTAATTCTACTCCAATCACTTCTGACCTCATGAGAGCCATAGATGGAGAAGGCAGTCAGAACCTTCATCCCAGGGTGGGAATGTCAAAGACAATAGACAATAGGTGCAGGAGTAGGCCATTCGGCCCTTCGAGCCAGCACCGCCATTCAATGTGATCATGGCTGATCATCCCCAATCAGTATCCCGTTCCTGCCTTCTCCCCATATCACCTGACTCCACTATCATTAAGAGCCCTATCTAGCTTTCTCTTGAAAGACTCCACGGCCAACCTAAATGAGCATGTGATTCATGAACAATGTTACAGACTAGGGGCACAGCTAGAAGGAGGAAGGGGCAAAGTTTAAAGGAGATGTGCGGGGCAGGTTTCTTTATACAGAGGGTGGTGGGTGCCTGGAACACGCTGCCAGAGGTGGTGGTGGAGGCAGATACGATAGAAATAGATAGTAGCATTTGAGACTTTCAGATGGGCACACGGATGTCGAGGTGGCGAACAATAGACAATAGACAATAGGTGCAGGAGTAGGCCATTTGGCCCTTCAAGCCAGCACTGCCATTCAATGTGATCATGGCTGATCAACAGCCATGATGATCAGAGGTGAATCAGAGATGGGGATGAAAACTGAGGCTGCAGGACAATTTCTGGGAGCCTAAAGATGCTAATTTCAGACTTCTCAATAATCAGTTTAGTTTAGAGATACAGCACTGATACAGGCCCTTCGGTCCACCGAGTCCGCACCGTCCAACGAACCCCGCACATTAACGCTATCCTATACGCTAGGGACAATTTACATTTATACCAAGCCAATTAACCCACAAAACTGTACGTCTTCGGAGTGTGGGAGGAAACCGGAGCACCCGGTGAAAACCCACGCAGTTCACTGGGAGAATGTACAAACTCCGTGCAGGCAGCACCCGTAGTCAGGATGGAACCTGGGTCTCTGGCGCCGTGAGGCAGCAACTCTACCGCTGCGTGTCGTGCTAATTGGAGACAATTCTCACTGATCCCTTTTTGAAGGTCAGACAATTGAAGAGCAATATCTTTAATAATAATAATAATACATTTTATTTATATAGCGCTTTTCAGGACTCAAAGTCGCTTTACATTGAGAGTCAGGAATAAACAAAACAAAATAGAGCAGTAAGACAGAGGGGAGGGGAACATGGGACTAAGGGTATGCAGAGGTGAAGAGATGGGTCTTGAGGCGGGACTGGAAGAAGGTGATGGACTCAGAATTTCGGATCAGTTGTGGGAGGGAATTCCAGAGCCTGGGAGCTGCCCTGGAGAAGGCTCTGCCTCCAAAAGCGCAGAGGTTTGATTTCGGAGTGGAGAGGAGACCAGCTGATGTGGATCTGAGGGACCGTGAGGGTTGGTAGGGGGAGATGAGGTCAGTGAGATAAGGGGGGGGCAAGTGGTTGAGGGCTTTGTAGGTGAGGACCAGGATTTTGTAGATGATCCGGTGGGAAATGGGAAGCCAGTGGAGTTCTTTGAGAACTGGGGTGATGTGGTGCCAGGATTTGGTGTGGGTAATGAGTCGGGCGGCTGCATTCTGGACCAGTTGGAGTCGGTTGATGTTGCTGGAATTGGGCGGTGAATCTGTGGGATTCTTTGCCACAGACAGCTGTGGAGGCCAAGTCAGTGGTCATTTTTAAGTCGGAGACTGACAGATTCTTGATCAGTACTGGTGTCAGAGGTTATGGGGAGAAGGCAGGAGAATGGGGTTAGGAGGGAGAGATAGATCAGCCATGATTGAATGGTGGAGTAGACTTGACGGGCCGAATGGCCTAATTCTGCTCCTTGAACTAGATGATATGATGCATCTTATTCCAGAACCACAAAGGGAATGGCAACATTTGGAACAAAAGGGCTCTTTCTGCTCACATTGTTTTATTCATTTCTAAATAAAGCTCAGGAGCACATCGGGATAATTGCTGTTTTGCTATTATTGACGTTTATTATCAAGATGAACGCGTTATTTGTAGCAACAGTAGAGTGACCTTGCTGTCGATGTTGACGGCGTTAACCTGAATGCTGAAACATCACGGTGGGAGGCAGCTACCTGCAAAGATATTATGTAGAGACAAACCTGGTAATCTGGCCGGCTTCATGTTTATCAACGTGCACCCTCAATCACCATGCACCAAATGGAACGTCAGAAAAATCCACACACTTAAAGTTTCTATTAGTCTCAAATACATCGCTCTGTGTTTGGTCTGAACTTGGCTCCGGGCCACTATTTACACAAATGACAAAGCCACAGCTGATGATAACAGCCCCAAACAGAAAGAAAATTCATACCCGCACAGTGCTGGAAATAGTCCTGAACAAGGTGTACAGAGCACGCACTGTGCCACTGGGGCCTTGGTGAAATGTCTGGCATCAAGCAGAGAGCCCAGAGTGCAGAGCAAACAGGACCATAGCAATGTTTAACAAGGAACTGCAGATGCTGGAAAATCGAAGGTAGACAAAAGTCGAAGGTGGAGAAACTCAGCGGGTGAGGCAGCAGCTATGGAGCGAAGGAATAGATGACGTTTCGGGTTGAGACCCGGAAGGGTCTCGACCCGAAACGTCACCTATTCCTTCGCTCCATAGATGCTTCCGGGTCTCGACCTGAAACGTCACCTATTCCTTCGCTCCATAGATGCTTCCGCGTCTCGACCTGAAACGTCACCTATTCCTTCGCTCCATAGATGCTTCCGGGTCTCGACCTGAAACGTCACCTATTCCTTCGCTCCATAGATGCTTCCGGGTCTCGACCTGAAACGTCACCTATTCCTTCGCTCCATAGATGCTGCCTCACCCGCTGAGTTTCTCCAGGACCGTAGCAATAAAGGGTTATGCAATCACAAGTCTACAGGCATATTGGGAACGGATCCAGATTAACATCCTGACACAAGTTAGATTCCTGCATTGCACTGAGTTTCAGAACAATGGCCGATTCCAAAACCATGGCCAAGATACAACGTACAACAGTACAGAAGACCCGAAACGTCACCCATTCCTTCCCTCCACAGATGCTGCCTGTCCCGCTGAGTTACTCCAGCACTCTGTGAAACGTCACCTATCCATGTTCTCCACAGATGCTGCCTGACCCGCTGAGTTACTCCAGCACTCTGTGAAACGTCACCTATCCATGTTCTCCACAGATGCTGCCTGACCTGCTGAGTTACTCCAGCATTATGTGTCTATCTTTCGGACAGCACAGTAACAGGCCCTTCGGCCCACAATGTCTGTGCCGAACATGATGCCAATACTAACTCTTATCAGCCTGCACGTGATCCATGCCCCTCCATTCCCTGCATATCCATGTGCCAATTCAAAAGCCTTTTAAATGCCACTACCGTATCACATTCACAAGTTATAGGAGTAGAATTAGGCCATTTGGCCCATCGAGTCCACTCCGTCATTCAATCATGACTGATCCCATTTTCCTGCCTTCTCCCCATAACCCTTGACACCCGTTCTAATCAAGAATTTGTCTAACTCTGCCTTAAAAATATCCCCTGACTTAGCCTCCAAAGCCCTCTGTGGCAATGAGTTCCCAATACACTCTGACTATGAACTTCCTCCTCATTTCCTTTCTAAAAGAGCGCAATTTAATTCTTAGTCTATGACCTCTGATCCTACACTCTCCCACCACCAATAAAATTGACTTTGACTTTGACAGTGGAAACATCCTCTCCATGTCCACTCTATGTCTGCCTTTCATTATTCTGTAAGTTTCAATCAGGTCTCCCCTCAACCTTCTCAACCTTCTCAACCTTCTAAAGAAGTTCCCCCTCTGCCTCCACCACCACCCCTGGCAGCGCATTCCAGACCCGCACCCCCCTCCTTGTCAAAAACATGCCCCGCACACCTCCTTTAAACCTTGCCCCTCTCACTCTAAAGCTGCCGCCTCGTAGGGTAGACAGTCACAGCCCTTATCCCAGAAAAAATACGAGGGTATTGTGAGATTTATTAGCAATCTGAGGGGTAACTTTCTCACACAAAGGGTGGTGGGTGTACTGAACAAGCTGCCGGAGGAGGTAGTTGTGGCAGGGAGCAAAGAGGTCCTTCTGCAGTTGTACAAGGCCCTAGTGAGACCACACCTGGAGTATTGTGTGCAGTTTTGGTCCCCTAATTTGAGGAAGGACATTCTTGCTATTGAGGGAGTGCAGCGTAGGTTTACAAGGTTAATTCTCGGGATGGCGGGACTGTCATATGCTGAGAAAATGGAGCGGCTGGGCTTGTACACTCTGGAGTTTAGAAGGATGAGAGGGTATCTCATTGAAACATATAAGATTGTTAAGGGCTTGTACACGCGAGAGGCAGGAAACATGTTCCCGATGTTGGGGGAGTCCAGAACCAGGGGCCACAGTTTAAGAATAAGGGGTAAGCCATTTAGAACGGAGACGAGGAAACACTTTTTCTCACAGAGAGTGGTGAGTCTGTGGAATTCTCTGCCTCAGAGGGCAGTGGAAGCCGGTTCTCTGGATACTTTCAAGAGAGAGCTAGATAGGGCTTTTATAGCGGAGATAGCGGAGTCAGGGGATATGGGGAGAAGGCAGGAACGGTGTACTGATTGGGGATGATCAGCCATGATCACATTGAATGGCGGTGCTGGCTCGAAGGGCCGAATGGCCTACTCCTGCACCTATTGTCTATTGTCTATTGACTATAGCAACGTTTAGACGGGTACATGGATAGGATGGATTTAGGGGGATATGGGCCAAACGCAGGCATGTGGGACGAGTGCAGATGGGACGTTGGTCAGCATGGGCAAGTTAGGCTGAAGGGCCTCTTTCCTATGGCTCTATGACGATGAATGTAAGAGCCTGCAGGGATGCCCCACATGCTGGAACATGCTGGAGCAGAGATAAACTGAACCAATGCACATGCATCACCATGGCAGAATGGATCAGTACCGATACAAACAACAATCTGCTCCCTTGCTGTGGAGAACTCTACTGATCTCACCTTCAATCTACTCAGCATTCACGCACTCCACACGGGACAATTCCAACCATATGCATCCCTCTGAGTGAGGGGGCAGCTCCTGAAGAATCAGTCGATGGATTCTCCAGCCTGAGCTGAACCTCTCAGCATCTGGAGATTCCTCTCAAAGGCGGCACGGTGGCGCAGCGGGTAGAGCTGCTGCCTCACAGCGCCAGAGACCCGGGTTCCATCCTGACCACGGGTGCTGTCTAGACGGAATTTGTACACTCTCCCCATGACCTGTGTGGGTTTTCTCCAGGTACTCCGGTTTCCTCTCACACTCCAAAGACGTGTGGGTTTGTAGGTAAATTGGCTTGGTATAAATGAAAATTGTCTCTAGTGTGTGTGGGATGGTGTTAGTGTGCGGGGATCGCTGGTCGGCGCGGACTCGGTGGGCCGAAGGGCCTGTTTCAGTGCTGTATCTCTAAAGTCTAAAATCGAAACGTTGGAATTCAGAAGACTGAGGGGGGATCTTATAGAAACGTACAACATTCTTAAGGGGTTGGACAGGCTAGATGCAGGAAGATTGTTCCCGATGTTGGGGAAGTCCAGAACTAGGGGTCACAGTTTAAGGATAAGGGGGAAGACTTTTAGGACCGAGATGAGGAAATCATTTTTTACACAGAGAGTGGTGAATCTGTGGAATTCTCTGCCACAGAGGGTAGTTGAGGCCAGTTCATTGGCTATATTTAAGAGGGAGTTAGATATGGCCCTTGTGGCTAAAGGGATCAGGGGGTATGGAGAGAAGGCAGGGATGGGATACTGAGTTGGATGATCAGCCATGATCATATCAAAGGAGTAGGCCATTCGGCTCGAAGGGCCGAATGGCCTACTCCTGCACCTATTTTCTATGTTTCTATGTTTCTATGAAAGCCTCTACTTCTTAATGAGATCTTGTTCATGCTTTTCAGCTCCAGTACGTACAGGGTGATATTTTCTCAGCGTCTTTTTATGGGACAACCGCCGTGGGTGGGGGGTTGGTGGGGGGAGAACAAAGGAGGACCTTGTGTGGGGGGGGGGGGCGCCGGGTGGGAAGTGGGGGGAACAACGGTGGACATGGCGCGTGGTACTATGTTACTTCGTCAACGCCCTTACGTCGTGACTATTAGCATACCTTGGGCACGCAGGCAAAGAGTTTCACAGCGACAATAAAGTATTCAATGCAATTCAACCAGAAATTACTCTGATGCATTTCTGGGGCCATAGTGCCACAGGGCAAGAAAATCCTTCCCCGGATACAGAGACCAAAACTGCTCACCATGAAGACATTCCATCAAAAATCCTGGACAGTTTCTGTAAGGCTTTCTTACTCCTGCACACCAACTCTCTTGCACTATGACACAAAACACCAAGTGCTGGAGTAACTCAGCGGGTCAGGCAGCATCTGTGGAGCAAAGGAAATGGGCAACCTTTCGGGCCGAAACCCTGAAGGAAATAGGCAACGTTTCGGGCCGAAACGTTGCCTATTTCCTTCGCTCCATAGATGCTGCCGCACCCGCTGAGTTTCTCCAGCATTTTGGTCTACCTTATCATTTATAGTGTGGTTCCGTATAGCTTACAAAGCACAGAAGTACACTGTGCCAGAGTAACTCAGCGGGTCAGGCAGCATCTGTGGAGAACATGGATAGGTGACGTTTCAGAGTGCTGGAGTAACTCAGCGGGTCAGGCAGCATCTGTGGAGAACATGGATAGGTGACGTTTCACAGAGTGCTGGAGTAACTCAGCGGGTCAGGCAGCATCTGTGGAGAACATGGATAGGTGACGTTTCGGGTTGGTGCCCTTCTTCAGTAAGTAAGTTTATTGGCCAAGTATATTCACATACAATGTATTTGCCTTGGTGCTCCGCCCACAAGTAACAACATGACATACAGTGACAGTTACGAATGACTCAGAAACCACTAAACATTAATAATAATAAAACATTAATGATAAAACACCATTGATCAAGCATGTGAACCAACAAAATACCAGATCAAAGGGAGGCTACAGATTTTTGGTTGTTGAGTAGAGCAACTACTCGTGGATAAAAACTGTTTTTATGTCTGGCTGTGGCAGCTTTGACAGTCCGGAGTCGCCTTCCAGAGGGAAGTGATTCAAAGAGTTTGTGGCCAGGGTGAGAGGGGTCAGAGATGATCTTGCCCGCTCGCTTCCTGGCCCTTGCAGTGTACAGTTCATCAATGGAGGGAAGGTTGCAGCCAATAATCTTCTCAGCTGATCGGACGATTCGCTGCAGCCTCCAGGTGTCGTGCTTGGTGGCTGAGCCAAACCAGACCATGATGGAGAAGGTGAGGACAGACTCTACGATGGCCGTGTAGAATTGGACCATCATTGCCTGTGGCAGATTGTGCTTCCTCAGACTCCAAAGAGCCGAGAATCAGCAGGAATCACAGAGGGGCAGCAGTGAAAAAGGGTCTCACAGAACTCCCATCAGAGAGAGGTGAATTTCCTCAATCTGAAGACGGGTCCTGAGCCGAAAAGTCACCTATCCATGTTCTCCACCGATGCTGCCTGACCCGCTGAGTTACTCCAGCACTGTGTGAAACGTCACCTATCCATGTTCTCCACAGATGCTGCCTGACCCGCTGAGTTACTCCAGCACTCTGTGAAACATCACCTATCCATGTTCTCCACAGATGCTGCCTGACCTGCTGAGTTACTACAGCTCTTTGTGTACACCGAAGGCTATTACTACCTGGCTTTCTGACTGTTTGTTGTACCTGCATGTTTACTTACAGTGTTTCATGAACCAGCACACCAAGATCTCTTTGTAGACCAATATTTACTGATTTCTCACCATTTAAAACTTTTTCTCAATGTTTCCCAACAATGTGAACAGTCCCAGTTGTCCACACATTACCCTTCGCGCTCCATCTGAATGCTGGTCCCACTGTAGTCCACGCTGCTCCCGTCTGTCTATGAATCACCAGCGAGCCGCCATCCATAACTCTTGGTCTTTTTATCCTCAATAGAAAGTGTGACTGAGCTAAGTTCTCATTGCCACAGTCAGGCAGCCTGAAGAACAAGTGTACACAATACCGTGTTTAAGAAAGAACTGCAGATGCTGGAAAAATCGAAGGTAGACAAAAATGCTGGAGAAACTCAGCGGGTGAGGCAGCATCTATGGAACCAAGGAATAGGTGACGTTTCGGGTCGAGACCCTTCTTCAGACTGATGTGAGGGTGGGGGGGCAGGAAGAAGAAAGGAAGAGGTGGAGACAGTGGGCTGTGGGAGAGCTGGGAAGGGGAGGGGAAGGAGGGAGAAAGCAAGGACTACCTGAGATTGGAGAAGTCAATGTTCATACCGCTGATACTGTGTTCAATCTTTTAATAAACAGGCCCTTCGGCCCACCGAGTCCGCACCAACCAGCGATCCCCGCGCACTAGCACTATCCTACACACACTAGAGATAATTTTAGTTTTTTTATACCAAGCCAATTAACCCACAAACCTGCACGTCTTTGGAGTGTGGGAGGAAACCGGAGCACCCGGAGAAAACCCACGCAGGTCACGGGGAGAACGTACAAACTCCGTACAGACAGCACCCGTAGTCAGGATTGAACCCGGGTCCCTGGCGCTGTGAGGCAGCAACTCTACCGCTGCGCCACCGTGACGCTCCTGGGGAAGGGTTGTCTTGACCCGTGGCAATGGCAGCATCCCGCTACCCACTGTGCCAGCCTAGTGATGCCGGTTTATACTGAAGATAAACACAAAATACTGGAGTAAC
>JAXLNO010004092.1:0-15573 GCA_038087875.1 Malacoraja senta | reverse complement strand
CCACATATCCTTTTGTTTCCAATATTTCAAAAGAACAAACTTTGAGTTTCAGAGCACAAAGTTGCTGCGCATTTGCAGCTCTTTCAGACGGAATATCTAATCGAGTTATGATTTGAGGCTGAGTCAGAGAGGGGGAAAGTATTTGCGATGAGTGGCTGTTTTTGTTTAAAGATTAGTGATGACCTTCTCATTGCTTGGGCTCTGTGTTGTCACTGGGAGGAGGGTTAGATAACTACATCATGGCGTATTATCCTGGCTCATCTCTGCCTGGGATCAACACACGTCATATCTTAACACACCTTGGGCAGCTTGCAACAATGATATGAATAATGATGTTTCTAATTTCAAGTAACCTCCCCCACTCTAGTCGTCCTGCTAGCTTCATTGGTCCTTCATTATCACCTCTTCCACAGCCAACAATGGACCTGGAATAAACTCTGAGCTGTCCAGGAACAAAGAGGCTGATGTGAAACCGTGCTGCCTTTTCCAGAAAAGCCTCAGGAAGCCAACTTTGCCAAAACTCAGTCAGTCAAAGGAAACCGGAAATCAGGAGGTGAAATTGCTTCCGAATGTGTCTTTGCTTTCTGTGGTGGATCTATTGGATGTGATTCAGTGGGTTAGGGTCTAAGGTATTGCCTGAGAAAGCAAAGAAGCAAGACATAGAGTCCATGCTTATGAAGCTGCCAAAGGGAAAGGCAAACAGTGGGGGGATGAGGAAGATGGTGGGAGCCAGCCAATGAGTCGGGTGTGATGGTGTTGGCCGGGATCGCGGGTGGCTTCATTGACCAAATGAACCATTGGTCATGAACCGGTGGTTGGGCCAGACAACCCAACCACCGAACTTGGCAAAGGGTACTCCATGTAGGAAAGTGTGAAGTCGTGCCCTTCGCAAGGAGGAATCAAAAGATGGACTGTTATCTAAACATAGAGAGAGAGGTTGTAAATGAGTGGAGCGTTTAAGGACCCAGGGCCTCTTGTATATGTCCCAAATGGTTAGTGGGCAGGTGAATCTACACTTCAATGGTTTAATGGTTTCTTGATTATCATGTGTACCAATGTACAGTGAAATACTTTAGACAGACACAGAATGCTAGAATCTCATTGGAGACTCAATGTCTTGTGGACACAGCTTTGTCTCTGGAACTGATGCGCTACAATGCTGAGAACTATATTCTGCACTCTGTATCTTCCCCTTTGCTCTACCTATTTGACTTGATCAGATTGGATAGCATGCAAACCAAAGCTTTTTACTGTACCTTGGTACATGTGACCATAATAAACCTAAACCTAAGATATGCAGGCTGAGGAGATTAATTTATCCAGGCATTATGTTCAGCATGGACATTGTGCGCCAAAGGGCCTGTTCCTGTGCTGTATTGTTCTACGTTCCATATTCAGCTCCTCCATCCCAGCTTCTCCTGTCTCATCATTCCTCCTGGGAAGGAGATGAGGAGGAATTTCTTTAGTCCGAGGGTGGGGAATGTGTGGAATTCATTGCCACAGATGGCGGTGGAGGCCAAGTCATTGGGCATTTTTAAGGTGGAGATTAACAGGCTCTTGATTAGTAAGGGTGTCGGGGGTTATGGGGAGAAGGCAGGAGAATGGGGTTGTGAGGGAAAGATAGATCGGCCATGAATGAATGACGGAGTAGACTTGATGGGCCGAATGTAACTCAGCGGGTCTGGAGAATGTGGATATGTGACTTTTTTTGGGTCGGAACCTTTCTTCAGCCTAATTGTAGGTGAGGGGGGGGGGGGAGAAGAAAGCTGGAAGTGAGAAGGGTCAGGACAAAGTGAGTGATAGTGTATCCAGGTGAGGGGGGATGCTAGGCAGATGGCTGGACAAAGGGCTGATATGAAAAAGTCTGAGATGGATACTGCAAAAAAAAACCCACAAAGTGCTGGAGTAACTCAGCAGCTCAGGCAGCATCTCTGGAGAGCATGGACTTAGGTGATGTTTCAGGTTGAGACCGTTCTTCAATTACTCCAACACTTTGTGACTCACCAATGCTTAGTTTGGTTGAGCAGATCTTCCTTCGGGAAGGTCAATGATCTCAGATCCATCTTCACCAATGCCTCAAAGATAGGACAGTGTTTAAATTACCAGCCTGCCACTCCTGGAGTGCGATCTGCAGTTCTTGTCGCACCACAAGAACCACACCATTTAATTTCCAGTAAATTAAACAAATCCAACCCTTTCTACAAACAACGTTGAGTCTTAGTAACAGAATTGTGAAACTGGAGACACAAAGAAACTGCAGATGCTGGAATCTGGAGCAAAAGGCAAAGTGCTGGAGTAACTCAGCGGCTCAGGCAGCATCTCTGGAGAAAAGGAATAGGTGATGTCTCGGGCCAAGAACCTTCATCAGACGGAGTCAGGGGAGGGGGATGTAAAGGTATGAAAAGGTACAGAAACAGATCAGTGTGGTTTAGTTTAGTCTCGTCTAGTTAAACAGTACAGCATGGAAACAGGCCCTTCGTCTCACTGACAATCAATCACCTGTTCACACTAGTTCCATGTTATTCCACTTTCTCATCCACTCCCTACACACACTAAGGATAATTTACAGAGGGCCAATATAACCTACAAACCTGCAGCTCTTTGGATTGTGGAGGAAAACTGGGGGCTCCCGGAGGAGAACCAAGCGGTCAGGGAGAGGTGATGAAAAGGTCTGAGATGACTACTGCAAAAAAAAGGGGTACAAAGTGCCGAGTTAACTCAGCGGGCCAGGGAGCATCTTTGGAGAATAAGGATGGGTGACGTTTCAGGTTGGGAATAAAAAAAGGACTCGACCCAAAATGTCACCCATCCTTTTTCTCCAGAGATGCTGCCTGGCCCGTTAAGTTACTGCAGCACTGGTGACTATTTTTAGACTGGTATTTGGCATCTTGTTCAGCACGGATATTGTGGGCTGAAGGGCCTGTTCCTGTGCTGTACTGTTCTATGTTCTATGCTCTGGTGCCCTCTGGTGGGAGAGCGGTGTAGGTGGATGCAGAGCGGGATTAATGGCTCGAACAACACAAAGTGCTGGAGTAACTCAGCGGGTCAGGCAGCATCTCTGGAGAAGATGAATGGGCGACGCTTTTGGTCAGGACTCTTCTTCAACCATCAGGTTCTTGACCCGACCCACACAACCTTAATCCTACATCGCCAACAGAAGTACTGTGAAACACCTCGTGCACTACCGGGCACTTGTTTTCTAATTGTCTTGTTCCATGAATGTTCTCTCTTCAATGTCAGGAAGAGTCTATGTGCAATTTGGGTATTATTTGTGTTTTTATGTGCTTTGTTTAGAGATACAGCATAGAAACAGCCACTGCGGTCCACTGAGTCCACGCTGACCATTGATCACATGTTCACTGAACATAGTTCTATGTTATAGAGGTGTATAAAATCATATCCCCACATAGATGCAGGATAGATGCACAGAATCTTTTACCCAGGGTAAGGAAATCAAGAAACAGAGGGCATACGTTCATAAGTGCAGCAGAATTAGGCCATTCGGCCCATGGAGTCTACTCCACCAAACTGGCAAGAAACAGAGGACTCGGGGTTAAGGTGAGGGGAAAGACTTAATAGGAACCTGAGGGGTAACTTTTTCACACACAGGGTGGTGGGTATATGAACTGAGCTGCCAGAGGAGGTAGTTGAGACGGGTACTATCATATCATTTAAAAGACATTTGGACAAGTACATGGATAGGATAGGTTTAGAGGGATATGGGCTAACTGCAGGCCATGTTGGCACGTATGGGAATGTTGGGCCGAAGGTCCTGCTGTGTGACTAGATGTCTCCATGAATGGAGGTTGAGGATGGGAGGGGACCTCCTCTTGTTCCCAGGGGATGGGACCACAGATGATCAGCGAGATATAAAGACCTCCTGCCTGTCAGCTTGTTTACTTGGATCTCCAAACGGAATCCAAGACCGTACAGGTAGGGAGCATCGTTATAGCAACCGACCAGTCTCCTTTTAATAAAAAGCACAATTCTCCCAAGTATTAGCAAAGGAGCTTGCATTTTTTGGGCGTTTGTTAATCATTGGTCGGGAGCACTGGCAAGGCTCGGTCACCATGGTAACCAGGCTGGGAGAGAAGGTGTAGGAGGATGAACAGGCCAATTGTCTCCCTCGGGCCATTGATGTTCAAATTCAGATCTTTGTCATGTCCGAAACACATGTCGTAGAGACCAATAGACAATAGACAATAGGAGCAGGAGTAGGCCATTCAACCCTTCGAGCCAGCACCATCATTCAATGTGATCATGCCTTCTCCCCATATCCCCTGACTCTGCTATCTTTAAGAGCTCTATCTAGCTCTCTCTTGAAAGTATCCAGAGAACCGGCCTCCATCGCCCTCTGAGGCAGAGAATTCCACATATTCACAACTCTCTGTGAAAATGTGTTTCCTCATCTCTGTTCTAAATGGCCTACCCCTTATTCTTCAACTGTGGCCCCTGGTTCTGGACTCCCCCAACATCGAAAGTCATACACCGTGGAAACAGACCCTTCGGCCCGGCTTGCACACACCGACCAACAGACCAATGAGTGTAGGAAGGAACTGCAGATGCTGGTTTACACCGAAGATAGAAACAAATTGCTGGAGTAACTCAGCGGGTCAGGCAGCATCTCTGGAGAAAAGGAAGAGGTGATGTTTCAGGTCGAGACCTAGCTGAAGATTGTGAGCAGTTTTGGCCCCTAAATCTGAGGAAGGATGTGCTGGAGTTGGAGAGGGTCCAGAAGAAGTTAACGAGAATGATCCCGGGGATGATTGGGTTAACGTATGATGAGCGTTTGATGACACTGGGCCTGTACTCGCTGGAATTCAGAAGAATGAGAAGGGACCTCATTGAAACTTACCAAATAGTGAAAGGCCTGGATAGAGTGGGTGTGGAGCAGATGTTACCACTGGTGGGAGAGTCTAGGCCCAGAGGGCACCGTCTCAGAATAAAAGGACGTACCTTTAGAATGGAGATGAGGAGGAATTTCTTAGCCAGATGGTGGTGAATCTGTGGAATTCATTCCCACAGACGGCTGTGAAGGCCAAGCCATTTGGGTATTTTTAGAGCAGAGATTGACAGATTCTTGATTAGTACAGGTGTCAGGGGTTATGGGGAGATAGGCAGGCGAATGGGGTTAAAAGGAAAAGATAGATCAGCTATGATTGAATGGCAGAGTAGATGTGATGGGCCAAGAGGCCTCATTCTGCTCCTATTACTTGTGAACTTATCACCTATTCCTTTCCTCCAGAGATGCTACCTGACCCGCTGAGTTACTCCAGCACCAACAGACCAATTAGTCTGATACCTTTAACAGTTTAAGAATAAGGGGTAGGCCATTTAGGACTGAGATGAGGAAACACTTTTTTCACCCAGAGAGTTATGAATCTGTGGAATTCTCTGCCACAGAAGGCAGTGGAGGCCAATCCACTGGATGTTTTCAAGAGAGATATAGCTCTTAGGGCTAATGGAATCAAGGGATATGGGGAGAAAGCAGGAATGGGGAACTGACTTTGGATGATATGCCATGATCATGTTGAATTGCGGTGATGGCTCGAAGGGCCAAATGACCGGCTCCTAACCTGATACAGGTGACTGGTGCTAATTGAAACAGCTTCTGTCTGTTCACCAAACTGGCCTCTAGAATGAGGGAGCTCTACCCTACATCTGTAGCCAAACCAGGCTAGGCCAGGCTGCATGAAGTGTAAATGGAGTCGATGGTGGGGAGTCTCGTCTGTGTGACGGACTGGACTACATCTATAACTCTCTGCAATTCCTTGCTGTCTAGGGTAGAGCTGTTCCCTAACCGAGCTGTGATGCAACATGCCAGTATGCTTTCTACAGTAACATTGCAGATCTAGAGATATGTAAGTCAGACCTCTCTCCCGACAGTAATTCATTTAGATTCATAGTTATACAGGATGGAAACAGGCCTTTCAGCCCAACTTGACCATGCCAACCACCATGCCTCATCTACACTAGTCCCACCTGCCTGCGTTTGGCCCATATCCATCTAAACCTTTCCTATCCATGTACCTGTCCAACTGCTTCTTAAACATTGCAATAGTACCTGGCTCAACTTCCCCCTCCGGCAGCTCGTTCCATGCACTTACCACCTTTGGTGTGAAAAGGTTACCACTCAAGTTCCAGGTGTGGCACAGTGGTACCTTACAGCACCAGAGACCTGGGTTTGATCCATCTGTACATTCTCCTTGTGACCGCGTGGGCTTTCACTGGGTGCTCTGGTTTCCTCCCACACTACAAAGGCATAGATTAATTGGCTTCAGTAAAACTGCAAATGTTCCCTAGCGTATAGGATAGTGTTAATGTACGGGGTGACCGCTGGTAGGCGTGGACTCGGTGGGCCAAATGGCCTGTTTCTACGCTGTATCTCTAAACTTAAACCTATGTCTTCTGGTTCTTGATTCCCCTAATCTGGGCAAAAGACGTGTATTTCCCTGATCTTTTCCCCTCATGATTTTATGCACCCCTGTAAGATCACCCCTCAGCCTCCTGCATTCTAAGGAATATAATTGCAGCCTGCCCAACCTCTCCCTATGGCTCAGGCACTCGAGTTCTGGAAACATCTTCATAAACCTTTTCTGAACTCTTTCCAATTTAAAACCATCCTTCCTACAGCAGGGTATCCCTCTCCCTACACACTAGTGGACAACTTACATAACCCACAGACAAACCCACACATGTTTGACACGAGGAAACCCACGCGGTCACAGGGAGAATGCGCAAACACCACACACACACACAGACAGCACCTGTGGTCAGGTTCGAACCCCGGGTTTCCAGTGCTGTGAGGCAGCAGCTCTACCCGCTGCACCACTTATGCCTCTCATAATTTTACTGAGAGATGAAGGGGAGGGGTGGATCATGTGGGTTAATCCACAGCTGCAAAATTCTGTAGGAGTGTAGGAAGGAACTGCAGATGCTGGTTTGCACCAAAGATAGACACAAAATGCTGGAGTATCTGCGGGTCAAGCAGCATCTCTGGAGACAAAGGACATTTCGGGTCGAGACCCTACTTCAGATTGAGAGTCGGGGAGGGGGAAATTTACTCCAGCCTCCCGCGACCTCCACCGGCGACTCCACTGATCCCCGCCTCTCCTCCGCCCACTCTCCAGTAAGCCGGAGCTGTCGCCTCACCTGATTTCCAGGGCCAGCTCCAGGCCCACAGCAAGACACAACCTGAGAGTAGTCCTGACTACTGTTTACCTCATTAGTGACCCTCGGACTATCTTTAATCGGACTTTACTGGCTTTATCTTGCACTAAGCAATATTACGTTATCTGTACGCCGTGAATGGCTCGATTGTAAACATATAATGTTTTCCGCTGACTGGTTAGCACGCAACAAAAAGCTTTTCACTGTACCTCGGTACACGTGACAATAAACTAAACTGAACTGATTTTGTGCAAAGAAATGTATTTTGAGATTTTGTTCTTTTCCACAGAACAATGATGAAAGTATGCTCTTGAAAAACAGTCTGCTGTTTGACAGCTGTAACCTTTACATGAAACCAAAGAGAAAAACTGAAAATGCTGAATATCTGAATTAGAAAATGCTGGAATCACTCATCCAGTCAGGTAGCATCTGTGGAGAAAGATATAACATTAATATTTCAGCTCAATAATCTCAAGATAATGACAGGTTCAGACAAGGTGAATAGAGAACCTTCGGAGATAGAAGATGGCACAGTGGTAGAGTTGCTGCCTTACAGTACCAGAGACCCGGGTTCAATCCTGACTACGGGTGCTGTCTGTACGGAGTTTGACGTTCTCCCTGTGACCGTGTGGGTCTTCTCCGGGTGCTCCGGTTTCCTCCCACACTCCAAAGACGTACAGGTTTGTAGGTTAGTTGGGTTTGGTAAAGATTATAAATTGTCCCTAGTGTGTAGGATAGTGCTAGTGTATGGGGTTGATCGCTGATCGGCACCGAAGGGCCTGTTTCTGTGCTGTATCTAAAGTCTAAAGAGTAGACTAGATGGGCTGAATGGCCTACTTCTGCTCCTATGTCTGGTGAACTTATGAGCGTATGAGGCTCTCGACCTGTTCCCTCTTTGTCCTCCCCAGGTGAGAACGTGAGGCTGATGATATTGGTGGCCGAGGAGAAGGTGGGATCACAACAAGCTGCTGGATCTGAGATGGTCTCCAGACCAACGTCCACAGAGCTGTCGGTCACGAGACCACTGAGGAATTGGACTCTGTGCCTCTCTTTAGACTTTAGACTTTAGAGATACAATGTGGAAACAGGCCCTTCGATCCACCGAGTCCGCGCTGACCAGCGATCACCCCATACACAAACACTATCCTACACACTAGGGACAATTTACAATTTTTACCGAAGCCAATGAACCTACATGTCTTTGAAGTGTGGGAGGTAACCAGGGCACCCGGAGAAAACCCACGTGGTCACGGGGAGAACTTACAAACCCCGTACATACAGCACCCATGGTCAGGATCGAACCCGGATCTCTGGCGATGTGAGGCAGCGGCTCTATCTGCTGCACCACTGTGCCGTCTTCTCTTTGTTATCGGCAATCTTGATTTATACTGGTGCATCATGGTGAAAGTTGGCGAGCTCGTGTACTGCTGTTTTCTACTCCTTGCTGTTTCTTATCTTTATCCAAACTAATTCTGCATCTTGAGATGAGATCTTGAGATGCTGCCATAATCCCTCCCTCATTAGCAAAAACATCTTGCCTTCTTTTCCATCTTTTCTAAACTCTTTTAAGTAGAGCGGAATATTTATTTCCCATCTTTGGTCACAAACAAATAACTAAATTACTTCCATTTATAGTTCTATTTATGCCATTAATTACAAATGCCTTAAGATAGCGTGCCTTCAGTTTTATCTTTTATCATTCTTCCTTGTCTGACTCTAATGAGAAGTATTCCATTATATTTGGATACTTTGTTCTTTCTTGGTGCAGTCTATCTTGGTATAGAAACATAGAAACATAGAAAATAGGTGCAGGAGTAGGCCATTCGGCCCTTCGAGCCTGCACCGCCATTCGATATGATCATGGCTGATCATCCAACTCAGTATCCCATCCCTGCCTTCTCTCCATACCCCCTGATCCCTTTAGCCACAAGGGCCACATCTAACTCCCTCTTAAATATAGCCAATGAACTGGCCTCAACTACCTTCTGTGGCAGAGAATTCCACAGATTCACCACTCTCTGTGTAAAAATGATTTCCTCATCTCGGTCCTAAGTCTTCCCTCTTATCCTTAAACTGTGACCCCTAGTTCTGGACTTCCCCAACATCGGGAATAATCTTCCTGCATCTAGCCTGTCCAACCCCTTAAGAATTTTGTAAGTTTCTATAAGATCCCCCCTCAGTCTTCTGAATTCCAACGTGTACAAGCCGAGTCTATCCAGTCTTTCCTCATATGAAAGTCCTGCCATCCCAGGAATCAGTCTGGTGAACCTTCTCTGTACTCCCTCTATGGCAAGAATGTCTTTCCTCAGATTAGGAGACCAAAACTGTACGCAATACTCCAGGTGTGGTCTCACCAAGACCCTGTACAACTGCAGTAGAACCTCCCCGCTCTTATACTCAAATCCTTTTGCTATGAATGCTAACATACCATTCGCTTTCTTCACTGCCTGCTGCACCTGCATGCCTACTTTCAATGACTGGTGTGCCATGACACCCAGGTCTCGTTGCATCTCCCCTTTTCCTAATCGGCCACCATTCACATAATAGTCTACTTTCCTGTTTTTGCCACCAAAGTGGATAACCTCACATGTATCCACATTATACTGCATCTGCCATGCCTTTGCCCACTCACCCAACCTATCCAAGTCACCTTGCAGCCTCCTAGCATCCTCCTAACAGCTAACACTGCCCCCCAGCTTAGTGTCATCCGCAAACTTGGAGATGTTGCATTCAATTCCCTCATCCAGATCATTAATATATATATTGTAAATAGCTGGGGTCCCAGCACTGAGCCTTGCGGTACCCCCCTAGTCACTGCCTGCCATTCTGAAAAGGACCCGTTTACTCCTACTCTTTGCTTCCTGTCTGCCAGCCAGTTCTCTATCCACATCAATACTGAACCCCCAATACCATGTGCTTTAAGTTTGTATGCAAATCTCTTATGTGGGGCCTTGTCGAAAGCCTTCTGAAAGTCCAGATATAACACATCCACTGGTTCTCCCTTATCCACTCTACTAGTTACATCCTCGAAAAATTCTATAAGATTCGTCAGACATGATTTACCTTTCATAAATCCATGCTGATTTTGTCCAATGAACTCACCACTTCCTGGACAATTATCTTGGCCCTTTCTATATTATCCTTCTGAATCGATTATTTACTGTAATTTAGAAGCCTTAGCTCCAATCCCTTGTCATTTGATTCACAAGAACCGGTTCTGTATAATTCAAGTCAAAAAAGCTAATCCTTGCAATTGCAAATAACCCTTCTTTCAAACCGTCTGTCTTAGATAGAGGATTTGTTCAATGGAAAACTCATGGAATTAAAATGGTGGGAGCCCTTTATCAAAAGGGGACTCCTCTCTTTTCAGGAATTACAGCAGAAGTACGAACTACATGTTAATATTTTTTTTAGATGTTTACAACTTAGAGATTATGTAAAATTACATACGCAAGATTATAGATTTAGGGGCCCAGAAATCCTTGATGAATGTCTGAATCGACATCCCAATACAAATAAATTAATATCTTATATTTATAATACCCTTTTAGATACTGACATTCCGTCATCAGAGTCATATAGACGATGGGAGGATGAACTGGCTCAACCCATAATGAAAGACACATGGGATGAAAGTTTACAATATATACATCATTGCTTGTTAAACACCAGACATTCCTTAATACAGTTTAAAATATTACATAGATTATACTATTCGAAGACAAAATTAAATAGGATTTTCCCAAGCACTTCTCCTCTTTGTGATAAATGTCAATTTCAAGAAGCCAATTTAACTCACACTTTTGTAACTTGTATAAAAATGCAAAATATTTGGATGGATATTTTTTAAAATTATCTCTAAAGTCATCGATAATTTACTGGACCCAGATCCAAAATTTATAATATTAGGATTATCAGAACAAACCACAAACTTTACGATAAGCCAGAGACACTTGATTACAGTTTAATAACTGCAAAAAAATTAACACTTCAATTTTGGAAAAAAACCAGCAACCCCCACAATTAAAATGTGGATTACGGAAATGACCGATACCTTGCATTTGGACAAAATAAGATTTGTCTTAATTGACAAACCAGAGTTATTTTTTTTAATATGGTCTCCATTTATTGAATTTTTAAAAAAGTAAATTGCTTTAACACAAAATTAAAGTCACAACGAGTTTGGGGTTGGATGAACAACTATACTCAACATCTCCCGGATCTATCTCCACAATCTTTATATTTGTAATCTCCTTTCTTTCTTGCTTTTTCTTCCTTTCTATTAGTTTACAGTTTCTCATCTCTTTCTTTCGCTATTTCTTTTCTTTAAAAAAAAACTTTTAAAATTGAAGCCATGTAAGAACTCTGTAACCAGTTTGTCGTTTATTATCATTCGTACATATGCTTTTAATTTAAAATTAAAAAAAAAAAAAGCTAATCCATTCTAGCAACTCCCTCTTTCTCCAGAACTTTTCAATCAAAATCCACTTACCCACTAGGGTACTGCCCAGTTCACCACTACCCAATTGGGAACATTGGACCTTGCTTAGTTTAGTTTAATTTAGAGATACAGCACGGAAACAAGCCCTTCAGCCCACCGAGTCCGTGCCGATCAGCGATCACCCCATACACTAGGGACAATTTTACAATTTTTACCAAAGCCAATTAACCTACAAATCAGCACATCTTTGGAATGTGGGAGGAAACTGGAGCACCCGGGGAAAAAACACACGGTCGCAAGGAGAACATACAAACTCTGTACAGACAGCACCCATAGTCAGGATCGAACCCGGGTCTCTGGCATTGTAAGGCAGCAACTCTACTGCTGCTCCCTTGTCTCTGGAACTGGTGCGCTACAATGCTGAGAACTCTAGTCTGCACTCTGTATCTTCCCCTTGGCTCTACCTATTGTACGAGTTTAAACTGATTGTATTTATGTATAGTATTATCTGATCTATTTTGATAGAATGCAAAACACCTCCTTTAAACTTTGTTCCTCTCACCTTAAAGCTATGCCCTCTACTATTTATATTTCCATATGCTGCTTATAATTTTATACATTACAATCAGGTCACCCCACAACCTCCAGCGTTCCAGAGAAAACAATCCAAATTGATCCAACCTCTTCCTGTGACTAATACCCTCTGATCCAGGCATCATTCTGGTAACCCTCCTCTGCACCCTCTACAAAGCCTCCACATCCTTCCTGTGATGGAACGACCAGAACTGCACGCAATACTCCAGATGCGGCCTAAACAAGGTGCTATAAAGCTGCATCATGACTTCCTGACTCTTGTACTCAATATCCCGATCTATGAAGGCAAGTATACCATACACATTCTTTACCACTCCATCGACTTGTTTAGTTTCGTAGAAATACAGAGCGGAAACAGGCCCTTCGGCCCAACGAGTCCGCTCAGACCAGTGATCACCCCATATACTAGTGCACTAGGGATAATTTACAATTTTACAAAAGCCAATTAACCTACAAACTCGCACGTCTTTAGAGTTTGGAAGGAAACCGGAGTGCCCAGAGAGAACATGTAAACTTCACACACACAGACAGCACCCAAGGTTAGGATCGAACCCGGGTCTCTGGCTTTGTGAGGCAGTAGCACTATTGCTGCTCCACCGTGCTGCCCCAACTATGTTCTATGTTCTATGTATAACTTCACGGTCACTCATCTGTATTCTTCAGCAGTTAAATTCAATCAAATCTTCTAAAACTACTAATTTCATCATACAAGTCCCGACAGCCATTCAAGTGGAGATTAAATCAGCTGCTGACTGACTTTTGTGGCAATGTAAAGTGGAAGACATTTGCGTATAGTGGTGTGATAATCCTGCAGAGCTCCGTTCAATAGCCATCAAAACAAAAATCGGTTAGGATTACTAATCTGACACGCCATAATGTCGAGTCAACAACACATATCTTAAATGCAGGAAGGAACTGCAGATGCTGGTTTACATCGAAGATAGACACAAAATGCTGGAGTTACTCAGCAGGTCAGCAGGTCAAGCAGCATCTCCGGAAAAAGGAATAGGTGACCTTCTTTAGACTGAGAGTCAGGGGGAGCAAAAAGACAGATCAAAGTCAGCAACAATGATCAAGGAAAGGTGGAGCCCACAATGGTCCAGTGTTGGCTGTGGTGAAGGTGATAACGAGTGACTACAAACAGTGAAACTCAGCAGGATGACAGTGAAACCAGTAGGGTGATGAGTGTGGTGGTGGGGGGGGGGGGGGGGGGGAGATGGAGAGAGAGGAAATGCCAGTGGTACTAGAAGTTAGATAAATCAATATTCATACCTATGTACCTTTTGTACCTCTGTACCTTTTGTTCTTTGTATCTTTTCATATCTCTAGCTTCCCTCTTCCCTGACTCTCAGTCTGAAAAAGGGTCTCAATCCCTATCTTAATGTGGAGCAAGAGTGAAGAAAACAGTCCAAGCTGGAGGAGGCTACACGATGAGACACGACTCGAGGGTTTCCTTCGGGTGCTCCGGTTTCCCACCACATCCCAAAGACATGCGGGTTTGTAGGTTAATTAGTGCTCTCTAAATCCTCCTCCTGCACTCCAAGGAATAGAGTCCCAGCCTGCCCAACCTCTCCCTATAGCTCAAGCCCTCTAGACCTGGCAACACCTCCACACTCTTTCCAGCTTGACAAATCCAAGGTCTAAGCGGAAGCTCAGAGGGGATAGAGCTTTTTCTGTTGCTGCTCCGGCACTCTGGAACACCTTGCCGCTGCACATCAGACAGGCCCCCTCACTGTCCATCTTCAAATCCTCCCTAAAAACATATTTTTATTCTTTGGCTTTCGACACTGGCTGAGGCATTGCCCCTGTTTTTAGTGCTTTTAATGTCTTTTAATTTTTTGTGTGTTTTTTATAGTCCTTCGTTTTACGGTTTTTAATGGTTTTTAATTGTTTGTAATAGCTTTTTATTCATGATTTCTCATGTACAGCACTTTGTGGCAACTGTGGTTGTTTAAAGTGCTTTATAAATAAAGTTATTATTATTATTATTAACATCTTTCCTATAACATGGTGCCCGAAACTGAACACAATACTCTAAATGCGGCCTCACCAACATCTTGTACAACTATAACATGACCCGCCAACTTCTGGACTCAATAATCTGACTGATGAAGGCCAATGTGCCGAAAGCCTTCACGACCACCCAATCTACAGTACCTGTGGCGCCCCTTTCATGGAACTATGTACCTGCATTTCTTGATCCTGCTGCTCTACAACACTCTCCAGAGCCCAACCATTCAGTGTGTAGGTCCTGACCATGTTAAACTTTGTGTCTACTCAAGTTTGTCCAACCTCTCCTTACAGTTAATACCCTCTAATCCGGGCAACATTTTGGCAAATCTCCTCCGCACTCTGGGAGGAAACGTACAACGATCCTGTGGTTTCATGTTCCTGATTTGTTTAATTATTTGAATTTGCGTTCAAATGGAGAGGTGAGACCTATTTTTGCAGGTCTGTCTGTTACCGAGCATCCACTCCACCAGACCACCACGGACACCCCATGGTTCCAGACCTGGGACTGCACCCTTCAGCTGCCAAGGCAACGGAATTGTACACTTGGAGTCACAGAGTCATATAGCACAGAAACAGAACCTTCGGCTCAACTTTCCCACACTGAACAAGATATATGAATAGGAAAAGTTTAGAGGGATGTGGGCTGAATGTAGATAAATGGGACTAGTCCAGTATGCCAACATGGTTGGCGTGGATGAGTTGGGCCAAAAGGCCCAGGTACCTCACAATGCGCGAGACCCGGATTTGATCCTGACTACAGGTGCTGTTTGTACGGAGTTTGTATGTTCTCCACGTGACCGCATGTGACTCCATCCTGTCTCCGGTGCTGTCTGTCTGTGTGTGTAGAGTTTGCACGTTTTCCCCGTGACCGTGTGGGTTTCCTCCGGGTGCTCCAGTTTCCTCCCATATTCTGAATACGTGCAGGTTTGCAGGTTAATTGGCCCTCTGTAAATTCCCCCTGGTGTGTAGGGTGGGAAGGTGGGATAACATAGAACTAGTGTGAACGGGGTGATCGATGGTCGGCACGGACTCAGTGGGCCGAAGGGCCTGTTTCCATGGTGTATCTGCAAACTAAACGAAAAACCCCATAAGTTGCCAAGCCTTGGAGAAACAAGAGATGCTACAGTCTGTAAAATGCCAAGACGTATTGCGTAAGAAATCTCCGAACCACTTGAGAGCAACATTTACTTTCCATCCTCTCCTCTTGGGGAGTGCTTCTCTCTGCAGGGAGTTACCACCACATGCTGTCGGGATGAGATAATACACAGTGCAGAAACAAGGAACTGCAGATGCTGGTTAATACACCACAAAGTGCTGGAGTAACTCAGCAGGTGAGGCGACATCTCTGGAGACCA
>JAXLNO010004091.1:0-18441 GCA_038087875.1 Malacoraja senta | reverse complement strand
CCAAGAGAATTATTAACGAAGATCTAGCAATAATCTCACTTGACGCTGAAAAAGCATTTGATCAGGTGGAATGGTCTTATCTATTTTCGGTGATGGAAAATATGCAGCTAGGGGAGAAATTCTGTACATGGATAAAACTGTTATATACAAATCCCACAGCTAGAATACTTACAAACCAAAGGTTGTCATCTAAATTTAGCCTATCTAGAGGTTGTAGACAAGGATGCCCGTTATCTCCATTATTATTTGCGCTTGCTATTGAGCCACTGGCAGAAAGAGTTAGGGGGCATCCGGAAATACATGGGTATAACACAAAGGACACAGTGAATAAAATTTCTCTATACGCAGATGATGTATTAATTTACATTACAAAACCAGACATTAGTATTCCAAACTTATTAAAGCTAATAACCCAATTTGGTTCACTTTCAGGATACAGAATAAATTGGAATAAAAGTGAAATTATGCCAATAAGGGAACATAACAAACAGATAATACAACAATTTCCATTTAAAATAGTAAATGAAAAATTTAAATATCTAGGTATTTATATAACTAAGAGATATACATCATTATTTAAAGCAAATTTTCCCCCATTACTGAACAAACTACATAAGAATATTCAATACTGGAAAACACTTCCTATCTCAATGGTTGGCAAAATTAATGCTATAAAAATGATTTTTTTACCGCAAATATTATACCTTTTTCAGACAATTCCGATATATCTGACAAAAAACTTTTTTTAAAAACTGGACTCTATTGTTAATGATTTTATCTGGGATTATAAGAATCATAGGATAAACAAAAGACACTTGTGTAAATCAAAAATAAATGGAGGCTTGGTTTTACCCAACTTTTTGTTTTATTTCTGGGCTGTTAATATTAAAAATATGAATTTCTGGTTGGAAGAAATAGATCATCAACCAGACTGGTTAAAAATGGAAAAGGAAGATTGTTTACCTTTTGATATCGGTTCGATATTATTTGCTACGTCTAAATTAAACAAAAAAATTTATAGGGAAAACCCTATAATATTTAGTGCTATACGAATTTGGAAACAATTAAAAAAGACATTAAAATTAGATAATTTATCACTTTTTCTTCCAATTGTGAATAACCCTTTGTTTAAGCCTTCATGGTTGGACGGGGGTTTTACACAATGGAAGAATTATGGAATTAAAAATATGGGACAACTTTATAAGGAAGGCACCTTTCTGACATTTCAGGAGTTGCAACAGACTCGTGGACTTCGAGGAAATGATTATTTCAGATATCTTCAACTTAGAGATTATGTAAAATCGAACTCTCAAAATTTTCGATTTAGAAATTCAGAAATTCTTGATGAATGTTGGAACAAACATCCTAATACAGAAAAATTAATATCTTATATATATAATATCTTATTAGACAGTGACATTCCTTCGACGGAATTACACAGACAAACATGGGAAGAAGAATTAAATCAAGTAATAACGAAAGATACTTGGGAAGAAAGTTTGCAACACATACATCAGTGCTCACTAAACGCCAGACATTCTCTAATACAATTTAAAGTAATACATAGGTTACATTATTCAAAAACAAAACTACATAAAATTTTTCAACATATCTCACCTATATGTGATAAATGTCAACATTTAGAAGCTTCATTATCTCATATGTTTGCAAACTGTATAAAAATTAAAAAATTCTGGGTAAATATTTTCAGTATAATATCTAAAGTAACCGGCACACAAATGGACCCAGATCCAAAATTAATAATACTCAGAATATTAGAATTAAATCAAACATTTAGAACAACACAAAGAAACTTTATTGATTATAGTTTAATAACAGGAAAAAAATTAATTCTAAAATTTTGGAAAGGCCCTACGGCCCCCACAATCAAAATGTGGATTATAGAAATGACGGAGACCTTAAACGTGGAAAGAATCAGATTTTCCCTGTTGGACAAACAGGAATTATTCGTAGGAACATGGTCTCCTTTTATTGATTACTTAAAGGGTCAGAATAGTTCAGCACAGGAACCTGACTAGCACTCGGTCTAAAGAATGGATGAAATGCTATACTCTGAAATGTACGAACATATCTCGAATGAAGTTTTTTATTTCAATAAATTTTTCCATTCTTCTTTAACTATTTTCTCTTTTTTTTTATTTTTTTTTTATACTTCTTCTCTTTCTTTTCTCTCTTTACTTCATCTATCTCTTTAGTTCCATCTAGTTTAAAAAAAAAAAGGCAAAAGGTATTGGAGACAATGTAATAATAATTGATAATATTATCAATTTAAAAATGTCAGACTGTAATGATGTAAATAAATTGTGTACTTATCTCCAATAATAAAAAAAATTTAAAAAAAAATTTAAAAAAAGAGAGAGAGAGAGAGGGGGGAGAGAGGAGGGAGAGAGGGGGGAGAGGGGGGAATGAGAGGGAGGGAGAGAGAGGGGGGAGCGAGAGGGGGAGAGAGAGGGGGGAGAGAGAGGGGGTGAGTGGGGACAGAGGGGGAGAGGGGGTAGAGAGAGGGAGGGTGGGAGAGAGGGGGGAGAGAGGGGGGAGAGAGATGGGGGGAGAGAGAGGAGGGAGAAGGGAGAAAGAGAGGGGGAGAGAGAAAAGAGGGGAGAGAGAGGAGGAGAGAGAAGGGAGAGAGAGAGAGGGGGAGAGAGAGAAGAGGAGAGAGAGAAGGGGGAGACGGGAGCGTGGGGTTTATTTTCCCACACAAGCCATAGGTGACTGGGCAATCTGAACTCAAGCACCAAGTTGAAAGCGGCCGAAGGTGTGCATTCCTCGGGACAGCCCCCACTCTCCCACGGCCACCCCCCGCGGGCTGTGGGTCAGGTGGAGCGGAGGTTTGGGACAATGTTCATGCCTTCACAGTGATGTGATGGACGCGGAGATCTGGACCAATCGCGGACAAGTCCCGCCCCCCGGCAACGTCAAGAGAGAGAGAGAGGGGCAGAGAGAGAGAGAGAGAGAGAGGGGGAGAGAGGGGGGAGAGAGGGGGGAGAGAGAGGGGGGAGAGAGAGGGGAGAGTGGGTGAGAGGGGGGGGAGAGAGGGGGGAGAGAGGGGGGAGAAAGAGTGGGGAGAGAGAGGGTGGAGAGAGAGGGGAGAGTGGGTGAGAGGGGGGGAGAGTGTGGGGAGAGAGAGGGGGGAGAAAGAGTGGGGAGAGAGAGGGGGGAGAGAGAGGGGGGTAGAGATAGGGAGAGAGAGAGGGGGGAGAGAGAGGGGGGAAAGAGAGAGTGGGAGGGGGGTAGAGAGAGGGGGGGAGAGAAAGAGGGGCGGGGGAGGCCCGGGCCGAGCCAAGGACCGGATCCGGACCTGAGCCGAGCCGAGCCGAGCCAGGCTGAGCTGAGCCAGCTGAAGAGCCGAGCGAGCCAGCCAAGCCAGCTGTGCCAGCCGAATCTTTTGAATAACCAGGGGGGGGGGGGGGGAGAAGCGCGTGGAAGAAGGGTGCATGGAGCAGACCCATTGTGAAGTCATCAGCGAAAGACAGTCGTTTTAAATACGTTTTTTCCGATTTTTGCACATTTTCAGTAAAACTCGAGAAATAAAGCCTGAAATTTTCAGATAAAGACGATTTTGGACACCATGGGAAAAATCACTACCGGAATATGTAAAATTTTTACCGTTATCGCGTTGTTTTTTCGCGAAGATGGAACAACACACAAGCAAATAAACTCACACACACACACACATCCACATCCAAGATCAGAGTTTTATAAGTATAGAGATTTGATAGATGCTGTGATTTACCCTCATGTATTTCAATTGGTACAGGAAACACTTCCGCCAGCTTGAGAAATTACACTTGCCTCTCTGCGGTCCATCATCGGCATTCGCTGGCAAGACAGGGTGACCAACATGGAAGTGTTAGACCAGTCTGGCTTCACAAGCATTGAAGCAATGATCATAAAGGCCCAACTTCAATGGGCAGGCCACGTGTTCCGGATGGATGAAGCCCGCATGCCTCGTCAACTCCTGTACAGAGTTCTGTCACAAGGTCGGAGGAACCCAGGGCGCCCAAAAAACCGGTTCAAAGACTTTATCAAGGACCACCTCCAGCAGGCAGGCAGAATGGATGTCTAACCCTGGATGGCCAAAATCACCATCCAAGGCTTGTTGGTCTCGTCGACCTCAAAAGAAATAGGAGCAAGAATAGACCATTTGCCCCCTCCTCTGCTCTGCTCTGCCATTTACTATCATGGCTGATATTCCAACTCAACACTTTCCACTGTTTCACTATATTCCCAATTCCCTTGATTTCAGCACTCCAGAATAAATATTTCAAATATTTCCAGTTGATTAGTGCAAAGGTTGTGTGGAAGATTGCAACCTTCACGTGGTCCGCCCTGTTTCGATGAATGCAATCAACCCGACGTGCACAATCAAATAAGATGAAATAGAACAAGTTGTCCTACAACTTTAGGCTGTGCATGCCATACGCAAGAAGAAGAGTGTGCAGAGGTTTCCCCACTTCTGAGAACTTAATGGCTGTTCTTCAGGTTGTGGACTCTAGTTACTGGTTAAATTGCGGTTTGTGGATTTAACTTAGGACTTAGTTATAAACTTATACATTATCTCTTTATTTTTATATACAGGCCCCCCCCCCCCCCCCCCCCCTCCCACCAGTTATGAGTAACCAGATTTACAAAATCTGATTTTGGATCAATTCTGCCATATATTTTTAAAGCATTTTTCAACCTAATATAGCAATAATAATAAAATATTTCATGATATTCATTAATGACTGGATCGAAGATATATTCCATTAGTTTAATTAGTGTTAGGATTATTATTTATTGAAATGATGGCACAGTGGCACAGCGGACAGTTACAATGCCAGAGACCCGGGTTCGATCCTGACTACGGGTGTTGTCTGTACGGAGTTTGTACGTTCTCCCCGTGACCGCGTGGGTTTTCTCCGAGATCTTCGGTTTCCTCCCACACTCCAAAGACGTACAGGTTTGTAGGTTAATTGGCTTGGTATAATTGTAAAATTGTCCCTGGTGTGTGTAGGATGATGTTAATGTACAGGGATCGCTGGTCAGCACGGACTCCATAGGCCAAAGGGCCTGTTTCCACGCTGTATCTCTAAACTAAACTAAACTAAATGAAAGAATTATAGAATGTAGACCAATACAAGATGGGTAGTCTCTGACCTTGGGAAAATTTGGCAATGGACGGTTCCCAAACATGTTATTATCATACCATTCATTCCTCAAAATAATTCTCAGGAACGGGATGAAATGTGACAATAGGTGGAAGACTTTTGTTAATAGGATTTGCTGCACAACCTAAAACATTTAAAATATGAATAAACATTTTCGCTTCAAATTTGGTGAGTCACAGGAAGTGTACTATTGACTCAATTAAAAAAGTTAATGATAAATGCTAAGCCAGTAGTCATAAAATTAGTCATAAATTAAACAGTTTATCAAGTAAACATGAAGCTGACAAATCCATCAGCTATTCACCTTTTATATCGTCACTTTATAATATAGAATTGATGAATTTCATCTATTGCATCTATAAAATGGAAAAAAACCTGGTTGTTTCAGAACAACTTATAATGAATGAACAGTTAAGTCAAAACAAATTACCCATAAAATACACTATAACCCTGCAAGAGGAGTGGAGGAAGTTAATTTCTTCAAGTTACTGTCATTAAAAAAAATTCCCACAGCAGACACACAATAGCAGCCACACAGTATAATGTTGCATTTCATAGTTTCAATTGAGTAGGCGTGTGGTTAACCTCATGCTTATATGATTGGAGTGATCTTTCAAGTGTACGCTGCCAGTAGTGCCTGTCCATAAGTTGTCAATCAGGAAATTGCACGTACACGCTATACACTGTCTTTTTCTAATAATTAAAATTAAAATTCCACACATTAGTGTTTTGGCAGTTTGGACCTGCTGTGAGACCTTGAAAAACAGTTCTGTTTGCAGAAAGTATTTATGAAAGAAAGCAACAACGTTTAGTTATGGCAGTGACTTTCATAGCTCAAGGGTGCCTCGAAGTATTCGAAAAACAAGCATACGTTAAGCGTATAAAACGCAGTACCTAATTTATCCACAGTAAGGTCTGACAAATAACAATGATAAAAGGGAGAAACAGTAACAATGATCAAATGAATGGTTTGGCGTGGTAATGAAAGAGCACATGCATTTTGAGAGCTCCATTTTGTAACTGCAACAAGTTGAACCCTTAATCAGGAATGTATCCCAGCCAGTGGGATAAATGAAAGGGAAATAGTTCAGCTGGAGAGAGCAAAGAACTGAGAGTGACAAGAAGCAATCTGAAAAATAATCTGCTTTTGTTTTAATCATAATTGTTCTTTAACAAGTACACGAGAGAAATCAATAATCTTGTTGAGTTGGAGCCCAAAGAGCAATCTTGTTCTTAAGATTAGCAAGACCAAGGAGCCGATTGTTGACTTCAGTATGGGAAAGGTGAGACTCCATGAACATGTCTTCATCAGGAGGATGGTGGTAGAGAAAGTCAAGAGCTTCAGCTTCCTGGATGGCATATCTGTGAAGATCTATCCCCGGGCCAGCTCATCAATGTCTTTACTTCCTCAGACCTTTGAGGAGATTTAGAGGAGACTAGAGAAATCGATGGACGTTGCTTGTTCCATTGGTGGTATTGACTTCTCCACAATCGAACGTTGCCTCAAGAAAGCAGCTAATATCATCAAAGATCCATTTCACCCTGGCCATGCTTTAATCTTACCACTACCACCGGGAAGAAGGTACAAGAGCCTGAGAACTCTTACCCCCAGGTTCAAGAACAGATTCTTCCCATCGACCCCCGAGCTCTTGATTGAACAACCCTAACCACAATCTACCTCAACAATGAACGACTGTGGACTGTTTTTGGTTGTACTACAGTGTAAAATGTAGAGCCTGATGAAACTTATATAGTATGCAGAAGTAAAATTCATAATGTTAATATTTATCACTGAGTAATATTATGGTGTGGTTACCTAGTATAATTGATAATTTATTCAATTATAGTTCATTGTATATGTATATATTATGCTGTTTCATTAAGGTGCCTATAAATCTACCGCGAGTAAGAATTTCATGGTTCTGGTCCCAGTGCATATGACAACTAAACACGCTTGAACCTCTTGACTCTTGAAAGGTATAATGACCATAAATTAATAAACCTCAGTTACTTTTAAACAACAAACTACACTAATTGATTGCCAGGCGTAAGTTTACCTCATTTTGTTACACAAAATAATCCATCTGCGTGTCAGTTATTAAAGTTGCTGCACTCAACCACTTTACTCTTCATCAAAATAATGGCATTGGATCTCATCATGTGGATGATCAAAAGAAAGCATATAACATTCTTAAGGGATAGGACAGGCTAGATGCAGGAAAAATGTTCCTGATGTTGGGGGAGTCCAGAACCAGGGGTCACGGTTTAAGAATAAGGGGTTGGCCATTTAGAACTGAGATGAGGAAAAACCTTTTCACCCAGAGAGTTGTGAATCTGCGGAATTCTCTGCCACAGAAGGGAGGTCAATTCACTGGATGTTTTCAAGAGAGTTAGATATAGCTCTCAGGGCTAACGGAATCAGGGGATATGGGGAAAAAAGCAGGAACGGGCTACTGATTTTGGACGATCGGCCATGATCATATTGAATGGCGATACTGGGTCGAAGGGTCGAAAGGCCGAATGGCCTACTCCTGCACCTATTTTCTATCCATGCTTCTATGTTTCTATCCAAAGGCAGAAACTGCTCCACATCCCCAGTACTACGCTGGAGTGACAGGTTGGTTTACACGCTGAACTTTCTACTCAAAAAGCAGAGTTGCAAAGATGTGTTGAATTGCATGCCACCAATTCATCACAGCCAAGTGCGGGTAACTTTCCTGAGTGCACATCAAAGATAAATAATTTACTTACTTTAGTTTAGAGATGCAGAGCGGAAACAGGCCCTTCGGCCCACCGGGTCTGCGCCGACCAACGATCCCCGCACATTAACACTGTCCTACACCCACTACGGACAATTTTTACATTTACCAAGCCAATTAACCAACAAACCTGTACGTCTTTGGAGTGTGAGAGGAAACCGAAGATCTCGGAGAAAACCCATGGGGAGAACGTACAAACTCCGTACAGACAGCACCCATTGTCGGCATCGAACCCTGCTCTCTGGTGCTGTATTTGCTGTAAGGCAGCAACTCTACCGCCGTGCCACCGTGACTGCCCGGATTGTTTTGATCTCTCCAGATTCCACTGGCATCCCACTGCCTTTAACATAAGAAAATATTTTAAAAAATCATTCTGGGCATTTGAGCAGCATGGTAGAGTCATAGAGTGATACAGTGTGGAAACAGGCCCTTTGGCCCAACTTGCCCACACCGTCCAACATATCCCAGTTACACTAGTCCCACCTGCTTGTATTTGGTTCATATCTCTCCAAACCGGTTCTATCCATCTATCCATATACCTGTCTAACTTTTTCACAAACGTCGTGATAGTCCCAACTACCTTCTCTGGCAGCTTGTTCCATACATCCTTTGTGTGAAAATGTTACCCCTCAGATTCTTATTATTTTTTTCCCCTTTACCTTAGACCAATGTCTTGATTCCCCTACTCTAGGCAAGAGATTCTGTGCATCAACCCGATCTATTCCTCTCATGATTTTATACACCTCTATGAGATCAGAATTGTTTATTGTCAGAATATAATTGTTAGTTGGACTGTTTTGGAACCACTACATCTTGGATTTGAGATTGGAGCAATTCAACAAATGGCATAAATGGACTGCATTGCAAAAGGTACTTTGTTTCTCTGGCAGCTCTGGTCTCTTGCTGATGCTATAGGAAAGCCTACAGCTTTTCGGGTCCATACTGATTTGCAATTTTAGTCATAGTCCAGGAAAGTAAAAACTTTCCAGAAAACGTATCTTTAGCTTTTCTGTAAATTTAACTCTATTATTAAGAGGTGGCAGCACAGTGGCGCAGAGGTATAGCCCTGTCCCATGGTGCGAGTTCATTCCAAGAGCTCTCCCGAGTTTAAAAAAAATCAAACTCGTGGTAAGCACAGAGAATGAACGTAGCGGGTACGTCGGAGCTCGGGGACGTCTCTTAGCGCTAACGGCAGGTACTCGGGAAGACTCGCTAACGGCAGGTAAGCACGGGAAGACTCGTGAAGATTTTTTAACATGATGAAAAATGTCCACGAGAGCCCCGAGTACCGACGAGCGGCCATTACCGTAAATCTCCGAGTTCGAATCAGGGCAAACTCGGGAGAACTCTTGGAATGAACTCGTACCATGGGACAGGGATTTTACAGCGACAGAGATCGGGGTTTGATCCTGACCATGGGTGCCTGTTCTCCCTGTGACCATGTGGGTTTTCTCTGGGTGCTCCAGTTTCTTCACACACTCCAAACACGTACAGGTTTGTTGATTTCGTAAAGAAAAATCGTGAATTGTCCCTAGTATGTAGGATAGTGCAAGAGTACGGGGTGATCGCTGGTCGGCTCAGTTTTGGCGGGCAGATGGTCCTGTTTCAGCGCTGTATCTCTAAAGTCTGATTCGGTGCTGTTAAGGTAAAGTTTCTTCACCAATATTTTAATAAACTATGTCTATTCAGATGTGTTACCAAAGACTGTTGTGAATATTATTATCCTCGTTTTAACAATGTTGTCACTACATCATTTATCAAATCATAATTAGATGGTGTTTTATCATGAACTTCTAGAGCCTGATGAAACTTTTGTAAATTACATAGAAGTAAAATTCATAATATTAATATTTATAATTAAGGAATATTTTGCAGCTTTTCAATATGCCCATAAATTATGATGTTACGTAGCTTTAAAATATCCTACTTCATATCTAGTGCTCAAAAGAGCTGAGTGGGGATGAGAAGTACACAAACAGATGTAATACAAAGAACAGGCACCATTTGAGTGAGTTCATGATTCAGGTCAATAACCTTTCAATGCTGAAGAAGGGCATTGACCTGAAAGTTTCAATACTTCTCACTTCACAGATGGTACCTGGCACACTGAGTGTTTTTCTAAATGTTCTATTTTATTTCAGGTCTGAAGCTTCCAACAGAGACTAGGAAATTGAGAGAAATGGGTGTTGCTTTACGGGAGGAATGATGAGAGGAGGTGTAGTCTAGCTAGGTGTGGGAGTCTGAGTTTATAATAGATGGCAATGGCTGATTTTTCTACTGAGATGGAGACATGGAGATCTAGAAAGGGACGTGTTAGACATAGTTCAGGTGAATGTGAAGGCAGGCTGAAAGTTGATAGCAAAAGAGTGGTGTTTGTTCATACAGCAGTACCTTGTATTTTCGAAACCAATTATTGCTGAAAAGTTATCTTTGGAAGTAATTTGAAAGCTGTTTTTGCTTATATCATTGTTCCCATATTAATTATGTACACACTGTTTAGTTTAGCTTATTGTCATGTGTACCGAGGTACAGTGATGATGGCTCATGATGGGCTGAAGGGCCTGTTTCAAGGTAGGCCAAAAGGCTTGTTTCCATGCTGGAGAGCTCTGTGGCTCTTCATAAAAGATTTATCCAGTGGGAGTGGGAGCATTATATGCAGCTGCCATCATCATTCAGCAACACAATGACTATAATCTTGCTTCATACCCCACACTAATCCTGAACCTAAGGGTAGCATTGTTACAAATTCCTGCCATCAGTGGCGCTCCTGATCTACCCACTGCCTGTGCGTGCGACTGTGTCGAGAGACTGTGGGGGGGGAGTGATTAAAATGCAGGTTTTTATTGGTTGTCGGAGAGGGATTTGCTCATACGACAATCTCATGAAGAAATTTTGTTCTGTGATCCCGTTCGCGATTTTTTAAAAAAAGTTGCTGGTCTATTGAATCGCTGGATGAAAGTTAGGCCCAACTTCAACGCCTTCAAAATCACGGATCGCAAGTTCAGGACAAAACAAAAGGTATGCACTGTAGGACAATTATTTAACATCTTATTTAGTTTTTGGTATAAATTCATTTTAATCTGATGATGCGAAATATGATATTTAGGCCCCGTTATCGGCCGTGTCTTGCCTGCCGGCTGTGAGTGTGAGCAAAATTATTGTGGCGGCCACAATCCGATCTCTGTATCATAATCCACAAACATCCACTCTCAAGATAATAAAATTCATTGTTTTTTGCACAATCATGTCATAAGAACATCTATATTATCTATATTTTGTATTATTGTCTATCCATGGTCCATATTTTCATACTAAATATCTGACTAAAAAACTACCACAGTACATCGTTTTTAATCAGTTTCTTATGACATGATTGTGCAAAAAATAATGATTTTGATTATCATGAGAGTGGATGTTTGTGGATTTTGAACACATGTCTGTGTAAAACGGCCCTTGCCTGCTGCAGTGTTATAAACTAACAGAATAAAATTTATGGGAATTAAACATTCAATTCCTTCAAAGGTACACAAAAATGCTGGAGAAACTCAGCGGGTGCAGCAGCATCTATGGAGCGAAGGAAATAGGCAACGTTGCGGGCCGAAACCCTTCTTCAGACTGATAGGGGGTGGGGAGAAGAAAGGAAAAAAGGAAAAAGGCGGAGGAGGAGCCCGAGGGCTGGGGGAGGGGAGGAGACAACCAGAGGGCTGATGAAGGGGAGGGGACAGCAAGGGCTAGCAGAATTGGGAGAATTCAATGTTCAAGCCCCCAGGATGTAGACTGCCCAAGCGGAATATGAGGTGCATTTCCTCCAATTTACGGTGTTGCTCGCTGTGGCCATGGAGGAGACCCAGGACAGAGAGGTCAGATACGGAATGGGAGGGGGAGTTGAAGTGCTGAGAAACCGGGAGGTCAAGTTGGTTATTGCGGACCGACCGGAGGTGTTCGGCGAAACGATCGCCAAGCCTCCGCTTGGTCTCACCGACGTAGATCAGCTGGCATCTAGAGCAGCGGATGCAATAGATGAGGTTGGAGGAGATGCAGGTGAACCTCTGTCGCACCTGGAACGACTGCTTGGGTCCTTGAATGGAGTCGAGGGGGGAGGTGAAGAGACAAGTGTTGCATCTCTTGCGGTTGCAAGGGAAAGTACCAGGGGAGGGGGTGGTATGGGAGTGAAGGGAAGAATTGACAAGGGAGTTACGGAGGGAGCGGTCTTTGCGGAAGGCAGACATGGGGGGAGATGGGAAGATGTGGCGAGTGGTGGGGTCACGTTGGAGGTGGCGAAACTGACGGAGGATCACTTGTTGTATGTGACGGCTGGTGGGGTGAAAGGTGAGGACTAGGGGGACTCTGCCCTTGTTGTGAGTGGGGGGATGGGGAGAGAGAGCAGTGTTGTGGGGTATGGCAGAGACCCTGGTGCGAGCCTCATCTATGGTGGAGGAGGGGAACCCCCGTTCCCTGAAGAATGAGGACATTACAGATGCCCTGGTGTGGAACGCCTCATCCTGGGAGCAGATGCGGCGTAGACGGAGGAGCGCCTCCAGTACTCACCAGGACGCCGCCTTCACCGACCTCCACGTCGATGCTGCCGCCGACCTTCACCTGCCTTGTTCCCTACCATTCAATTCCTTCAATTTGGCATAGAAATCCATGATAAAGTGAGATTTAAAAAGCATGTTATATTGTGAATTCTTGTGTGAATGGGATCAGTTTGTTATTTAGATACTTTGGCTATTTAAAAACATATTTTTAGCCTTTTCTTAAGAATGGGATAGATGTTTAGATCTAGTAATTGAATTTAGATGAATTGATTTGATGACACTGATGAAACATTTTTTGTTGGGTATTTACTATTTGTTTTAACATTTAACTTGTGTGAGGCATTTTGTTGAACAAAATAATTTCTACTTTTTTTTCTAAATCTGCAAATAATAACTTGTTTCTACTTAATGCTGTTCAGTGGGTTTTTTCTTTTCATTTTAAACAGATGCCTCCGAAGAAGAAATGCAAAATTGTCAATCCAAATGCCCAGCTTGGCATAGCTGGAGCACACCTTGAAGTGAATTTCTCTGTCATGCTCAAGTCTAAGAGTGATCTTAAAAATGGACACATCTTGAACTTGTATACCTCATCTGGAAAAAGTCAGTCTGAATGGGAAAGTAGTGGGCAGAAAAGCATGTCATGCGTGGTTTGAAGAGCAAAAACTTGTAGTTTACAATGCCAAAATTGAAAAGTTGAGGAAAAACAAGATGTACAGAGTTGCTTATTGGTTGCAGTCTGAGGATTATGATGATGCTACTGATTATGATATGCCATTGTACCAGCTAGCAGCTGATCTTCTCCATAAAGACTTGTTCTTTTGCTAGAAATTGTAATCTCTGTACCTGTCTGTTACGGACTTACGGCATATAATACAATAATATTAAAGTTCTGATCTTGAGAATATCACATTTTTGAATTTTCAAGGCAGTCTGGGTGTTTATTACTATTTCCATCACAACGGTTAATTTTGTAATTAGCTACTTAATTAGGTAATTAACTAATTATATACTTTAATTTCAGGTCATCCAAGTAAGATGTATCATATTTGTTTCAGAATGCTTCAATCTATAATAACTGGAAATTTCATTCAGTTCTCTTAATTTTTAAGAAAGTTATGGATTTTTGACTGTTCTCGATCACAGCTTTTGTGTTAAGTTAATGGAAAAGCAATAGGGAACAAGATCCTAATTTCCAAGTATGAAAATGACCATAACTTTTTTAATACTGAAGATATGAAAGTGAATTAGGTATCAAATTAAAGTTCTTTTTATGCTTTGTCTGTTGGGATAAATTACAGGCTTGATTTTTAAAATCTCAAAATTTTGTAACATTCCTACTAAGGGGCTTCTTTTATAGAGTTATAGAGTCATAGAATCATACAGCGTGGAAACTGGGACTTCAGCTCAACTTGCCCACACCGGCAAACAGGTCCCACCTACACCTGCCTGTGATTGGCCTATATCTCTCTAAACCAGTCCATACCTGTCTAATTGTTTCTTAAATGTAGCAATAGTACCAGCCTCAACTACCTCCTCTGGCAGTACGTTCCATACACCCACCACCCTCTGTGTGAGGAAGTTACCCCTAAGATTCCTATTAAATCTTTTCCCCTTCATCTTAGACTTATGTCCTCTGGTCCTCGATTCACGTTCTTTAGGAAGGAGTTGAGGAGAAATGTCTTTAGTAGTGAATCTGTGCAATTCTCTGCCACAGAGGGCTGTGGAGGCTGTCAGTGGATATTTCTAAGGCAGAGATAGATAGATTCATGATTAGTACAGGTGTCAGAGGTTATGGGGAGAAGGCGGGAGAATGGTGTTAGGAGGGAGAGATAGATCAGCCATGATTGAATGGCAGAGTAGACTTGATGGGCCGAATGGCCTAATTCTACCCCTTTCACTAATGATCTTATGACCCCCACACCGTTCACACCCACACTGACCCTAAACCCACAGGGTCTCTGTGTCCACATTGTTTTCCATGCCACCTCTGGGCTGACAGAATACCTGCCTTTCAACTCAAGAAGCTGCTGACTGAAACAAAGCTGACACACCATGTTGTCCTTGAGAAAGGAGTTTCTTGATTTTCCGTAATCCAGAGCTGAAAATATTGTCTGATTTTCAGATTGTAGTATACCTTTACAACCACCAGGTGGCGGAAGCCACAAGTTTTGGAGATGTACTTGAAGCAACCAAGGTGACGCTGCAATGCATTTTGAAGATAATCTTTTTCTTCTGAGACATTCCCTCAGGATCGAGTAAAATTGCTTCTGTTCTGGTTTTGTGGGTGTTAAGGGGACCGACAAGGCCAATGTGGGATCTGTAGATTCTTCCACAGAAGGGGACTGATGGATGAGAAAGTGCGTAATTAATTTATGAGGTGATATGCATCTTTGACCACTTACGTAAACCCTCTGTTTGCTCCCAATGCATGGTCTTGAGGTTGTCACTGCCATTCTGAATGCTCCTTGTTCTTTGGGTGGTCATGGGCGAGATGTTCCCTGGAATCAGTTGAGATGTTTTATTTCTTCAAGGATGTTTGGAGCATTGAATCTTTTTCTCAGAATAACTCCTCTCTCATTAGAGTTTGGGTCAGACTCTCGGTTTTGTGAGTTTGGTAACAGTGAAGAAATGATGTAGCCAGTCCAATGTAGCACACTGAGTAACACTAGGGACTCGGCGCTGGAGATGTTAGTCCAGGAGACCGATTAGCCTGAGAATCTCACAGCATGAGGAAAATAATTGTAAAAAAATGTTAAGAGGCAGGATTGGCGAGGCAGGGATTGGTCAAAGAGAGTCAACTGCCGTTGTTAAGGGAAGATCGTATCTGACTATGTATACTGATGCTCCAGCATGTTTAGGACTTTGTGGTGGCAGATTGGCAGAATTCCCCAGATTATTGGACGTTATTTCAATTCATACCTCAATACTCTTTTAAAGTCACTTTTTCGGGATTTTATGCCATATTATGAATTTTATGAGCCCCAGTTTGTTAAAGGGAACCTGGTGTCTTCCAGGTGAGAATGGAACCATGGCCTCAATGTGAGTGGATAACCCACTTGAAAGCTGTCGGGACAGAAGACGTTGACGCACTGAGCGGCGCACTGGCTTGCGATGCAAAAAGTGCTGTTGAGCCAAAACCAAGGAGGCCGACGTCAGGCAACGCAGTGGTAGTTGGAGACTCCATTGTGAGAGGTACGGACAGTGGTTTCTGCGGCAACAGACGGGATTCGAGGATGGTGTGCTGCCTCCCGGGTGCCAGGATACAGGATGTCATGGACAGAGTGCAGAAAATCCTCAAGGGCCAATGTGAACAGCCGAAAGTTGTAATGCATGTTGGCACAAACGATGTCGGAAAGAAGGGGATGAATATTCTGAAGCGTGACTTTAGAGAGCTCGGAAAAGTGCTGAAAAGCAGGACCTCCAGGGTGGTTATCTCCGGTTTGCTTCCAGTTCCTTGTGCTGGCGAGAGCAGGAACTGGGAGATACAGGACCTGAATGTGTGGCTGGGGAACTGGTGCAGGGGGCAGGGATTTAGATTCTTAGACCACTGGGATCTGTTTTGGAGTAAGGGTGAACTGTACAAAAGGGACGGATTGCACCTTAACAGGTGGGGGACCGGCATACTGGCAGGCAGGTTTGCCACTGCGACACAGGTGGTTTTAAACTAACTAAGGGGGGATGGGTGTCAAATGGGAGTTAAAGGGAAAGGGAGTAAAGGGATAGTTAATGACCCCAGAATTAACGGGAAAGAAAGCTCACAAAGGGATAGGAGAGTATGGCCAAGTGTAGTAAGGATCGATGTGAATGGTGAGATGCGTCAGGAATTAAAAGTACTGTATTTGAATGCGCGAAGGATGGGTGCAAGAGCAGAGAGGCAGGGGGGTGTAAAATGAGGGTAGAAGCAATAGGTAGCAAGGTGAAAAGTAAAAGTGGCAGACAGACAAAACCAGGGCAAAAATCAAAAAGGGCCACTTTTCAACATAATTGTATAAGGGGTAAGAGTGTTGTAAAGACAAGCCTGAAGGCTTTGTACCTTAATGCAAGGAGCATTCGTAATAAGGTGGATGAGTTGAATGTGCAGATAGTTATTAATGAATATGATATAGTTGGGATCACGGAGACATGGCTCCAGGGTGACCAAGGCTGGGAGCTGAACATTCAGGGATATTCAATATTCAGGAGGGATAGACAGAAAGGAAAAGGAGGCGGGGTAGCATTGCTGGTTAGAGAGGAGATTAACGCAATAGAAAGGAAGGACATTAGCTTGGAGGATGTGGAATCGATATGGGTAGAGCTGCGAAACACTAAGGGGCAGAAAACGCTAGTGGGAGTGGTGTACCGGCCACCTAACAGTAGTAGTGGAGTTGGGGATGGCATCAAACAGGAAATTAGAAACACGTGCAACAAAGGTAAAACCATTATAATGGGTGACTTCAATCTACATATAGATTGGGTGAATCAAATTGGCTGGGGTGCTGAGGAAGAGGATTTCTTGGAATGTATGCGGGATAGTTTTCTAAACCAACATGTAGAAGAACCAACGAGAGAGCAGGCTATTCTAGATTGGGTATTGAGTAATGAGGAAGGGTTAGTTAGCAGTCTTGTTGTGCGTGGCCCCTTGGGCAAGAGTGACCATAATATGGTTGAGTTCTTCATTAGGATGGAGAGTGACATTGTTAATTCAGAAACAAAGGTCCTGAACTTAAAGAAAGGTGACTTTGAGGGTATGAGACGTGAATTGGCCAAGATAGACTGGCCAATGATTCTTAAAGGGTTGACGGTGGATATGCAATGGAAGGCATTTAAAACTGCATGGATGAACTACAACAAGTGTTCATCCCAGTTTGGCAAAAGAATAAATCAGGGAAGGTAGTGCATCCGTGGATAACAAGGGAAATCAGGGATAGTATCAAAACAAAAGAGGAAGCCTACAAATTAGCCAGAACAAGCAGCCTACCACTGCGAGAAATTCAGAGTCCAGCAGAGGAGGACAAAAGGCTTAATTAGGAAAGGGAAAATAGATTATGAAAGAAAACTGGCAGGGAACATAAAAACTAACTGCAAAAGATTTTATAGATATGTCAAGAGGAAAAGATTAGTTAAAACAAATGTAGTTCCCTTGCAGTCAGAAACAGGCGAATTGATCATGGGGAACAAGGACATGGCAGACCAATTGAATAATTACTTTGGTTCTGTCTTCACTAAGGAAGACATAAATAATCTGCCGGAAATAGCAAGGGACCGGGGGTTAAATGAAATGGAGGAACTGAGTGAAATCCAGGTTAGCCGGGAAGTGGTGTTAGGTAAATTGAATGGATTAAAGGCCGATAAATCCCCAGGGCCGGATAAGTTGCATCCCAGAGTACTTAAGGAAGTAGCCGCAGAAATAGTGGATGCATTAGTGATAATTTTTCAAAACTCTTTAGATTCTGGAGTAGTTCCTGAGGACTGGAGGGTAGCTAATGTAACCCCACTTTTTAATAAGGGAGGGAGAGAGAAAACGGGGAATTACAGACCAGTTAGTCTAACATCCATGGTGGGGAAAATTCTGGAGTCAGTCATTAAAGATGGGATAGCACATTTGGAAAGTGGTGAGTTCATTGGACAAAGTCAGCATGGATTTATGAAAGGTAAATCATGTCTGACGAATCTTATAGAATTTTTCGAGGATGTAACTAGTAGAGTGGATAAGGGAGAACCAGTGGATGTGTTATATCTGGACTTTCAGAAGGCTTTCGACAAGGTCCCACATAAGAGATTAGCATACAAACTTAAAGCACATGGTATTGGGGGTTCAGTATTGATGTGGATAGAGAACTGGCTGGCAGACAGGAAGCAAAGAGTAGGAGTAAATGGGTCCTTTTCAGAATGGCAGGCAGTGACGAGTGGGGTGCCGCAAGGCTCAGTGCTGGACACCAGCTATTTACAATATATATTAATGATCTGGATGAGGGAATTGAATGCAACATCTCC
>JAXLNO010004090.1:0-86911 GCA_038087875.1 Malacoraja senta | reverse complement strand
TGCCTAACCCCCATTCCCTCCAGAGATGGTGCTTGCCAAGGATGCTTGCATATTCTTCCTGTAACTGCATGGGTTTCATCATTTCCCCCAAATATACAGGGAATGGATGCGAAAGTAGAATAACATTGAATTAACGTGAATTGGTGATCAATGTTCGGTGTGGACTAGGTGGGCCGAAGGACCTGTTTCAATGCTATGTTTTTAAATTAAACTATATTAAAGTCTGAAGAAGGGTCTCAACCCAAAACGTCACCCACTCCTTCTCTCCAGAGATGCTGCCTGTCCCACTGAGTTACTCCAACTTTTTGTGTCTATCTAAAGTAATCTTACCCCAGTTTAGGACTTGCAGAGCAGTTCTATCTTTTCTCAAAGTGCTATCCCACTGGCAAATCAGACAGTTACTCAGCCCTCAGCATAATCAAGAACAAGCCTCACCACAGACATTCCCTCTTCTCCCCTCTTCCATCAGGCAAGAGGTACAGAAGTGCATTGAACTGCACAGCACATTGAACTGGCTACAGCACCTGGAAGGCGTTACATGACCTCTGCTGCCTCAAACGCTCAAATGCAAGAAAAAGACAGGTGTGAAAAGGCATACCTCCAGATGCAGGGACAGTTTCTTCCCGGCTGTTATACGGCAACTGAACCATTAACTAGAGAGCAGTCCTAACCTACCATCAACCTCATTGGAGACCCTTGGACTATCTTTGATCAGACTTTACCTTGCACTAAATGTTATTCCCTTTATCCTGTATTTGTACACTGTAGATGGCTTGATTGTAATCATGTATTGTCTTTCCGCTGACTGAATAGCATGCAACAAAAAAGCCTCACTGTATCTCGTGATACAGGTGACAAAAAATTAAAGTACTATTGTCTTATAGCAACTCCCCTTCCTCTAAAATCTCCCACCTCTATCACACCAGCTTGTTATGTTTACATATCTTCATATTTGAAATTCATTTTTAGCAGATGATGGTGTTTTAAATGTCATTTAAAAAAACTATTTTTACACTTTAAAATAAAAATTTTGATCATTAATTTAAAATCAGTGTTGTCTGAAGACGGTGAGTACAATTTGGACTTGGGGTTTTAGGAAATGCCACCTATAGCCTTGTTGACACTGGCACAGTTTCTTGGGACAACCACGACAAGCAGAGTCTCCAGGACAATTGGATCTGTGAGGTCACAATAATGAAATGCACAAAGTGGCGGGGATCAGAAATGATGAGTGATGATGGTCTGAGATAATTCAGGCCTTTAACTTCCCATAAAAAAGACACCAATCACTGGAGTAACTCGGCCATCCAGGCAGCATCTCTGGAGAACATGGATAGGTAATGTTTTGGGTCATGACCCTTCGTCTGAAGTCCTGACTCGAAACATCGCCTCTGTTTTTAAGAAATGCTGCCTGACCTGCTGAGTTACCCCAGCACTTTGTTTCTTTTTATGTAAACCACCATCTGCAATTTCTTTATCCACACTTTAACTTTCCACAATGTACCAGCAGGATACTCCCAGATTTCGTCTTAAAATTGTAGATAACAATTTTCCATGACTGTAGATAGGTAGGTAACTTTGTAGATGTCTGAAGAAAGATCCTGATCCAAGATGTCATCTAACCATGTTTTCCAGAGATTTTTCCTGACCCACTGAGCTACTCCAGCACTTTGTGTCCCCTTTTGTAAACCAGCATCTGCAGTTCCCTGCTTCAACATCTTTCTGTATATGTTTTGATGTTGTTATAATGCTTGTACACACCAACAACAAAGTTTTCCCCATCACAGCATTGCTAGGAAATATCAGAACTTGCTGCCTCTGAGATACTCTGGTGGGGTGGAAGATTGCAACCTTCACGTGGTCCGCCCTGTTTCGACGAATGCAATCAACCCAGTGTGCACAATCAATTAAGATCAAATAGAAGAAGTTGTCCTACAACTTTAGGCTGTGCACGCCATATGCAAGAAGAAGAAGATACTCTGGTTCTCACAGCAGGTGCCCTATTTTGCACACCAGACTCCACTTCAAATCAGTAGATTGTTTTAGGCTAAAGATGTTGATAAGTTCAAGTAGATCCAGTTAAGATCTGTATGAAATAGAAACTAGCAAAATATTCAGGTTTCATGACCTTGGATTTTGAGCATATTTTCTTGTTTGCTCTTCACTGTTGGGTGCTTTCAGTTTGCTGACCGTTACTCATCACTTGCACTCATTACCAAGGTATGAATTATCCCCACTAACCTTATAAGTAAAGATTAATTTCATCTCTACCTTACTTTTGGTAAGGCTCTATGTGACACCACAGCAGGCACGTGCCGTGATTAATTACTCAGGGTAGGCAGTCAGTCGGCTTTAAAAAAAAAAAAAACCGCGCATGCGCAGATTGTTCTCTCCGTAAAAATAAAAAATAAAAATAAAGACAGTAACAATTCAATTTGCCCAAGGCTTCCAAGTCTCCTTTATTCTGAATTACTGAATGGGTGTGGGGGATGAAGGGTGATGCCACGTGGAGAGATGGTGGGGAAAAAAGGGAGTACAGGGAAAAGTTTAATCAGTTGTCAGGGAGGAGGAGCTATCATCAGGTAGGAGGAGCTATCTTGGGGAACGGCTGCTAACTAGCAGCCGTCCGTTCAATTCACTTTTTTATTTAGTTTTTAGGTTTTTTTTCCTGTCTATGTCTAGGGGAATTTTGTCTTTTAATGTACGGGGGTAAGGGGGAAACTATCTCTAGGTCCCTACCTGGTCGGTGAGGCAGCTTTTTCTCCGGGCTGCCCCGTCGACCCGACCTCGTGGCCGACCAGTGGGCGTGGAGCGGCGTTTTCCTGGCGGGGACTGCCCAGCACCTTCAGCTTCGGTGGAGGCACAGCGCTGGAGCGCTATCGCGGAACGGAGCGGGCGATGCCTTGCCTGGGTCACCGCGCTGGATCGACGCGCTGGAGCTCCGGTGAGCTGCGACCGCCAAGCTCAACACCTCCGGGCTGCGGGACTACGGAGCGACCAGCTGCGGGCGGCGGCGCCGACTCTAACATCGGGAGCCTCGGAGCTCCAAATCTGCGCGGCCTTGTCGGCTTCAGGTGCCACGGACTCCGGTAGGAGATCGGCCATTCCAGCCGTCCCAGCCGCTGTGAGGACTCTCCCGACGCCGGGGCAACAACACCCGGTGAGAACGGCCAGGAACATTGGGCCTCCATAGAGGCAACTGTGGAGGCCTCAATAGGCCTGACTTTGGGTGAACTGGGGTTGGGGACTGGACATTGTGCCTTCCCCCACAGCGGTAATTATTGTGGGGGGATGATTTTGTGTATAATGTGTAGTGTCTATGTTAGTCTTTGTCCAAGATGGCGGTCGGAGGGGAGAGGACGCTGGTGCGCTTTAGCAGCCGCTGCTCTCTCTTCCATATTGTGTTTTTGATTTTTGTTTTTGGATTTAATTCTATCTTTAATTTGTGTTCTGGTGATGTCTTTGCTATTTATTTCATTCCGCTTACATGTTTCTACACTATTTGTTAAACTTTGTAAGGTGTCCTTGAGACTTTGTGAAAGGCGCCCATAAATAAAATCTATTATTATTATTATTAGTTGTCATCTTATTGAATGACAACACTTGTTCAAGGGACCAATTGGGGGGAGAATTCCTTTCACACCGTGTGGAGAGTCTGTGCCAGGGGTAAAGTTGCGGGGAGGGCAGGAGTGTTGAGAAGGAGGGGTTCGGGGATAATGCCAGTAACTCACTTACTCACCGCTGCTGCGGCGCTCCATATGCGGAGCCACCGCATTGTAGCCCGGGATAGAAGCAGCTCAGGTAGCTGCGAGCGGCCGCCGGGACCCGACAGCAGAACTGGCCGCCACTTCAGCGCTTTCTGCCGGCCCGCTCACCTTTGGTACGTCTGAACACCTCTCACCTGCCGCTCGCCGACTTCGCTCATGTCAGCCGCTTCCTGCAAATCCTTAAATTCCCACAGCTGTTGGAATTTAAGGATTTGCGGGAAGCGGCTGACATGAGTGAGGCCAGCGAGCGGCAGGAGCGAGGTTTTTAGACGGAGAGCTGCCAGAGGTGAGCGGGGGCCGGCAGAAGGCGCTGAGGTGGCAGCCGGTTCCGCTGTCCGGCCCGGCGGCGGCTCACAGTCACCCGAGCTACTTCTCCCCCCCCCCCCGCCTCAATACGGTGGCTCTGTGCAAGAAGCGTCCTTGGGGGAGTGTTTGCTAGTGCTGTCGGGGAGGATTTAAACTAATGTGGCAAGGGGATGGGTGCAAGAGCAGAGAGACAGAGGGGTGTAAAATGAGGGTAGAAGCAATAGGTAGCAAGGTGAAAAGTAAAAGTGGCAGGCAGACAAATCCAGGGCAAAAATCAAAAAGGGCCACTTTTCAACATAATTGTATAAGGGGTAAGTGTTGTAAAAACAAGCCTGAAGGCTTTGTGTCTCAATGCAAGGAGCATTCATAATATGGTGGATGAGTTGAATGTGCAGATAGATATTAATGAATATGATATAGTTGGGATCACGGAGACATGGCTCCAGGGTGACCAAGGCTGGGAGCTGAACATCCAGGGATATTCAATATTCAGGAGGGATAGACAGAAAGGAAAAGGAGGTGGGGTAGCATTGCTGGTTAGAGAGGAGATTAACGCAATAGAAAGGAAGGACATTAGCTTGGAGGATGTGGAATCGATATGGGTAGAGCTGCGAAACACTAAGGGGCAGAAAACGCTAGTGGGAGTTGTGTACAGGCCACCTAACAGTAGTAGTGGAGTTGGGGATGGCATCAAACAGGAAATGCATGCAACAAAGATAAAACAGTTATAATGGGTGACTTCAATCTACATATAGATTGGGTGAATCAAATTGGCAGGGGTGCTGAGGAAGAGGGTTTGTTGGAATGTATGTGGGATAGTTTTCTAAACCAACATGTAGAGGAACCAACGAGAGAGCGGGATATTCCAGACTGGGTATTGAGTAATGAGGAAGGGTTAGTTAGCAGTCTTGTTGTGCGTGGCCCCTTGGGCAAGAGTGACCATAATATGGTTGAGTTCTTCATTAGGATGGAGAGTGACATTGTTAATTCAGAAACAAGAATCCAACTCAGTATCCTGTACCTGCCTTCTCTCCATACCCCCTGATCCCTTTAGCCACAAGGGCCACATCTAACTCCCTCTTAAATATAACCAATGGACTGGCCTCAACTACCTTCTGTGCAAGAGAATTCCAGAGATTCACCACTCTGTGTGTGAAAAATGTTTTTCTTATCTCGGTCTTAAAAGATTTCCCCTTTATCCTTAAACTGTGACCCCTTGTCCTGGACTTCCCCAACATCGGGAACAATCTTCCTGCATCTAGCCTGTCCAACCCCTTAAGAATTTTGTAAGTTTCCATAAGACCCCCCCTCAATCTTCTAAATTCTAGCGAATACAAGCCGAGTCTATCCAGTCTTTCTTCATATGAAAGTCCTGACATCCCAGGAATCAGTCTGGTGAACCTTCTCTGTACTCCCTCTATGGCAAGAATGTCTTTCCTCAGATTTGGAGACCAAAACTGTACGCAATACTCCAGATGTGGTCTCACCAAGACCCTGTACAACTGCAGTAGAACCTCCCTGCTCCTATATTCAAATCCTTTTGCTATGAATGCTAACATACCATTCACTTTCTTCACTGCCTGCTGCACCTGCATGCCTATTTTCAATGACTGGTGTACCATGACACCCAGGTCTCGTTGCATCTCCCCTTTTCCTAATCAACCACCATTCAGATAATAGTCTACTCTCCTGTTTTTGCCACCAAAGTGGATAACCTCACATTTATTCACATTATACTGCATCTGCCATGCATTTGCCCACTCACCCAGCCTATCCAAGTCACCTTGCAGCCTCCTAGCATCTTCCTCACAGCTAACACTGCCCCCCAGCTTCGTGTCATCCACAAACTTGGAGATGTTGCATTCAATTCCCTCGTCCAAATCATTAATATATATTGTAAATAGCTGGGGTCCCAGCACTGAGCCTTGCTGTACCCCACTCGTCACTGCCTGCCATTCTGAAAATGACCCGTTTACTCCTACTCTTTGCTTCCTGTTTGCCAGCCAGTTCTCTATCCACATCAATACTGAACCCCCAATACCGTGTGCTTTACGTTTGTATACTAATCTCTTATGTGGGACCTTGTCGAAAGCCTTCTGAAAGTCCAGATATAACACATCCACTGGTTCTCCCTTATCCATTCTACTCGTTACATCCTCGAAAAATTCTATAAGATTTGTCAGACATGATTTACCTTTTCGTAAATCCGTGCTGACTTTGTCCAATGATTTCACCACTTTCCAAATGTGCTGCTATCCCATCTTTAATAACTGACTAGCAGTTTCCCCACTACCGATGTTAAATTAACTGATCTGTAATTCCCCATTTTCTCTCTCGCTCCCTTTTTAAAAAGTGGGGTTGCATTAGCTACCCTCCAATCCTCAGGAACTACTCCAGAACCTAAGGAGTTTTGAAAAATTATCACTAATGCATCCACTATTTCTGGGGCTACTTCCTTAAGTACTCTGGGATGCAACTTATCTGGCCCTGGGGATTTATCGGCCTTTAATCCATTCAATTTACCTAACACCACTTCCTGGCAAACCTGGATTTCACTCAGTTCCTCCATCTCATTTGACCCCCGGCTGATCTCCGGCTGATTATTTATGTCTTCCTTAGTGAAGACAGAACCAAAGTAGTTATTCAATTTGTCTGCCATGTCCTTGTTCCCCATGATCAATTCGCCTGTTTCTGACTGCAAGGGACCTACATTTGTTTTAACTAATCTTTTTCTCTTCACATATCTATAAAAACTTTTGCAGTCAGTTTTTATGTTCCATGCCAGTTTTCTTTCATAATCTAGTTTCCCTTTCCTAATTAAGCCCTTTGTCCTCCTCTGCTGGACTCTGAATTTCTCCCAGTCCTCTGGTAGGCTGCTTTTTCTGGCTAATTTGTACGCTTCATCTTTTGTTTTGATACTATCCCTGATTTCCCTTGTTATCCACGGATGCACTACCTTCCCTGATTTATTCTTTTGCCAAACTGGGATGAACAATTGTTGTAGTTCATCCATGCAGTCTTTAAATGCCTTCTATTGCATATCCATCGTCAACCCTTTAAGAATCAATTGCCAGTCAATCTTGGCCAATTCACATCTCATACCCTCAAAGTTACCCTTGTTTCTGAATTAACAATGTCACTCTCCATCCTAATGAAGAACTCAACCATATTATGGTCTCTCTTGCCCAAGGGGCCACGCACAACAAGACTGCTAACTAACCCTTCCTCATTACTCAATACCCAGTCTAGAATAGCCTGCTCTCTCGTTGGTTCCTCTACATGTTGGTTTAGAAAACCATCCCGCATACATTCCAAGAAATCCTCTTCCTCAGCACCCCTGCCAATTTGATTCACCCAATCTATATGTAGATTGAAGTCACCCATTATAACTGTTTTACCTTTGTTGCACGCATTTCTAATTTCCTGTTTGATGCCATCCCCAAGTAGTTCTGCTACTGGCAGAGAACAGTAACATGTACACTGGAAAAGATCCATCAGTACATATGAGACTTCTGCGTTCAGAAGCATATGCAGTTAAGTCCCAAAGTTGTTGCTGTTTATTAGCTGGGCCATGAGTGTCTGTCAACAAATTCTGGGAAAACTTTATCTGCCGGGAGTTTGCTTACTGACATAGTAACTACAGCTAAGATTGGCCAGAAATATAACCATTTCTAACATTTACATGTTTAATTAATTGACGAAAAGAGAATGGCAACAAGTAACTGAGGTGGAATCATCTCTGAATTATGGATGAATTTTAATGGCTATGCACCACTGTACAGGAATTTAGTCTAACTGCATATTTAAAAGCAGCTTGGAGCGCACTCCAACTATTCCCATAAATGGCAGCGCTCATTGCTGTGCTTCCTCATAAACATTGTTGTATTTTGTTTGACAATGCACACAGGCTCGTAAATATCTTCAGACTTTCCCTGCACAATTGCGGGAATTCATATAACCTTTTAATACGGTGCACTAGAGCTGCCCCTTGTTATTGATCTTGCCACTCTATGGGTGATAGTGCAGCAAATCAAATATAACTGCTTCATAGCACAGTCAAAGGTTAACAATCAATTATTCAAGTTTTGAAAAGCATCAATAATTGCATGCTTTCCTCACAAACTACACAATTAACCCTGACTAACATCAATTTTGAATTCTAGTTTGTAAAGTACCCTTAATAACTCAAACAGTATTCTTATTTCCATTGTATTTAATTGTTGCCAAACACTTTAAAATATATTTTTGTACCTTCTTGAATTCTTTTCCAACATATTGGTGTCCCCAATTACCTTTTAGTTAGTGCAATAATTGCATGTCTTCTTCCCAACGATTAAGTAGATGAACAGGATTCAACTGATATTTTTGAACAATTAAAGTGTAATTTATTTCCAGTTGTTTCAAGCACTTCATTGACATGTATTACTGGGTCATGACCAGATCACACAAACCAGTAACATTAGCAAGTAAATCAAGGAACAGATTTATATTTGAATTGCAGTATATCATGCCAATGCGCAACATGATACATGACACCACATTTCTCAGAAATCAGACCAGTCTAAGTAGATGAGTAGAGTTTAAATGGTGTATTTATGTAGCAAGACAACTTGGAAATAAAAATTTACTGCAAAAAAATAAAAGCTTTAAAGGCACATTCCCTACAGTGCCTTTAATAGCCACTTGTGGAGTTTGGAGTAGTAGATTGAGGGAACAGCCGATATAGAAGAGAGAGCTTGTCAGAGAAGGAAGATACACGCACATCCCATTAGTATTTTGTCCAAGTTTTCAAGAATATCCTCTATTGGCAGAACAGGCAGAAATTGTGAAAATGGTAGCAAAGGGACAATAAATAAAGCAGATCAACAGACCAACCAGTTCAGCAGAGGAAACTGCAAAAAATAACCCTGACAAAACTGACACAGAATTCACTGGGATATCTGTAATCACATGATGTCATTAAAATTGAAGTTGCCATGATCTTCACCCTGAATGAAACTTGTTCGGCCAAGTAACTTTAATTGCAGTGATTGGACAGTCTCCTATTACCTGACCCATCTAACCTGCTGCAGTAGTGAGAAGTCAAAGCCTGCATCCTCAAAACCACCATTTTAAAGTAATTGTGACATCCCATATTCACTCAGCTTAGGACACTGCAAGTATAAAGTTGGCTCTGAAATTCCATGTGCCTTTAAACATGTGTTAATTGGTGCTTGAGGATCCTCGAGTGGACCAACAATCTTAAGCCACTTTTGAAAATTATGGGATCTCATCAGTCTTTAAAGTTAACTCTAGGTCCCTAAGATGGACTCATTTTTTATAGCCAAGGACTCTCAGTTGGCTAACAGTAAAGTTCCCAGATTTTGCTCACCAAAGGCAGCAGAAACATAGAAACATAGAAAATAGGTACAGGAGTAGGCCATTCGGCCCTTCGAGCCTGCACCGCCATTCAATATGATCATGGCTGATCATCCAATTCAGTATCCTGTACCTGCCTTCTCTCCATACCCCCTGATCCGTTTAGCCACAAGGGCCACATCTAACCCTCTTAAATATAGCCAATGAACTGGCCTCAACTACCTTCTGTGGCAGAGAATTCCACAGATTCACCACTCTCTGTGTAAAAAATGATTTTCTCATCTCGGTCCTAAAAGACTTCCCCCTTATCCTTAAACTGTGACCCCTTGTTCTGGACTTCCCCAACATCGGGAATAATCTTCCTGCATCTAGCCTATCAAACCCCTTAAGAATTTTGTAAGTTTCTATAAGATCCCCCCTCAATCTTCTAAATTCTAGAGAGTACAAGCCGAGTCTATCCAGTCTTTCTTCATATGAAAGTCCTGCCATCCCAGGAATCAATCTGGTGAACCTTCTCTGTACTCCCTCTATGGTAAGAATGTCTTTCCTCAGATTAGGAGACCAAAACTGTACGCAATACTCCAGGTGTGGTCTCACCAAGACCCTGTACAACTGCAGTAGAATCTCCCTGCTCTTATACTTGAATCCTTTTGCTATGAATGCTAACATACCATTCGCTTTCTTCACTGCCTGCTGCACCTGCATGCCTACTTTCAATGACTGGTGTACCATGACAGCCAGGTCTCGTTGCATCTCCCCTTTTCGTAATCGGCCACCATTCAGATGATAGTCTACTTTCCTGTTTTTGCCACCAAAGTGGATAACCTCACATTTATCCACATTATACTGCATCTGCCATGCATTTTCCCACTCACCCAACCTATCCAAGTCACCTTGCATCCTCCTCACAGCTAATACTGCCCCCCAGCTTCCTGTCATCTGCAAACTTGGAGATGTTGCATTCAATTCCCTCATCCAGATCATTAATATATATTGTAAATAGCTGGGGTCCCAGCACTGAGCCTTGCGGTACCCCACTAGCCACTGCCTGCCATTCTGAAAAGGACCCGTTTACTCCTGAAGGACAAGGACAGTTGGTGGATGGTGGAAACTTTGGTTCCAGTATTATGGATCCCTGGATCTTTTCTGTAGGACCCCAAGGAACAATAATGCCTATTCTAGGGTTACAAATTTAAAATTAAACCTGCCGTGTTTGGATCTTTATTCCGTCGCATGTGTAAATTAATGGCATAGTCCAAAATGGGCAATAGTCTGAAGATCTACTAAGTCTACGATATTACGGCTTCAGCATGTAGATAGAAACAAGCACAGGTTTTCAGCACGCGTGTTGCCAGTGTGGGTCTTCTTTATTTTGCAAAAGTACACTGCGCATACTCACACATATTCACGAGATTGAGAAGATATTGAATATATCACATGACACAAATCATACCATTCTAGCACAGTTCTTAAAGTTACAGTTACCATTATATACACTACACTTCTCTCCCCTTCGAAAGTAAAACCAGACTTCTGGTTTCTTGTGTGAAATGTGTAACTTTCTGCAATCTCTATGGGCTTAGGGTAAAATTGAGCATCAAGTTTTGAAAGAACAGTCTCAAATGAAACATTCCTTGCTTTCTTTGGGGCTAGGATGTTGGTGAGCGTTTCATAAACTCAGGATCAATTTCAGTTAATAGAATGGCTTTCTTTTGTACCTGGTTGGCCTTGTTTTGTGCTCTTACCTGCACTTTATCATCATCCTCTGTTTCTTCAGCTTCAATAATGTAATTTGCAATAAAAAACATTTCCATTCGCTCACAGTATGAGGTAAAGGTTTCACAGTTGTCGAAAGTCCCTAGTCAGCTGATGTATCCAAAGGACACCATCTTACCCCGTATACACAACACAAAGATAGCCTGCTAACAGTGTTGCAGTGCTAATTTTTTAGGTGCCGGAGCTGTCTAACAGGGGCATCATTTCCGATTTTGCTTTTGAGGAGGGGCAAGCTAGTCTCCCGAGAGGGTCAAACAAGATTTTAGCCTATCCCTACATCCCAGTGTATAACTAGTACAATAAAACATATTATACTTAATTTAATAACATGACAAAATTGCACGGTTGCACTCACTAATTATCATGAAATAATTATCAACCAAGTAAAGAAAAAGATGGTAATCATTTATTTTTACAGAGGTGCCGGCCGGGCACCAACTCGCCCTGACTCTCCCGCAGCTCTGGGCCATCACACACCCACCCACATACACTCACACACACACACCCACACTCACACACTCACACACACACACACCCAATCACTCACCCACCCACCCACACCTGCAATGGACCACAACTCTACTTCATTCGACGCCAGATCCACACCCTCAACAAATGCTTCCTCACATATCTGTATTCTACCAAGGATCACAAGCTTGCCTGCCCCCAGACCGAACTGTCCACCGACACTCCTCGACTCAAATATCCGCCCACCCACACGCCCGGTGCTCCACCGCTGGACCGCAGTGCCGCCTGCCCGACCACCACAAGGCCGAGATTGCCATCACGAGGAGCAGCAAAAATATCCACCACCTCTCCGACCTTCACCGCCTTCCTGGCCAAACCCAGGCCTGGACCACCAAAACTGCCGCCGCTGCCAACTCTCACCGCCTCCCCCGCGCCACCGCAGCTGTCGCCGACCTTCACTGTCTCCCTGGGGCCACCGATGCTGCTGCCGCCGATCTGTATCTCTACTCCAGCCCCCCAGGGGCCTCCACCAGCAACGCCGCCGACCCTCGCCTCCCCACCGGCCACCAGCGGGCAGAGCCATCACCTCACCTGAGGTCCAGGCTCAGCACCAGGCCCACAACCTCCACGATGCATACAGCACCTGGTCTGACTCTGCTGGGTCCTGTTGCTCCACCCCCCCCCCTCCTACAGGGAACCTCAGTAGTGATGGGTCTTCTCCTTCCCACTCTTTCAACCAGGTTACGCCGACCACACACCTGCTAGTTATAATTCCCGATGTTTTTTTTGGCTTTTTAGCATTTGACTAGATTGCTTGGTGACTCATTATATTCCTGCTGCTACATAGTTAAATTAAGAATCTGCACATTCACTACAGATTGATGATGAGGATATAAAGTACAGATCTTGCAATAAGAGAAAAGAACAATTCGAGTTAATCAAGACTCATTTCTGAGTAGGCAGCATTGGTAACTACAGTCACGGTTCGTGGCTTCAGCAATGTTGCTGAGTATAGCAGTGGTAACTATCACTTAGTACTGATAAGTGTGGGTATGGGACCAAATACTTGATAAACTGTGTGAGGAAGAACCACAGCACCGCACGCGTGACTCTGAGTGTGTAAGAGTCTCGACCCAAAATGTCACCCATTCCTTCTCTCCAGAGATGCTGCCTATCCCACTGAGTTACTCCAGCATTTTGTGTCTATCTTCGGTGTAAACCAGCATCTGCAGTTCCTTCCTACACAGGAAGAGAATATTGACATTGGTACAGTGCATCTGGCAGAGTAACCTCAGGTAAAAATGTGTGCATTGGGATAAGAAATCTCCCAATAGGAACAATGGGAGCAGGAATTATTTGGGGAAAGCATCATGATTATTTTAAAAAGTCACAGGATGTAGCAAATTAACTACATGGAAACTGAAATGGTAGGAAACTTTGTGTGTTCCAGTTTGACATAATTTTGGCAAGGATGGAATGAGGGAAATGGAAACATAGATTGAACCAAATTACATTGGCCTCTTGATATTATGATCAGGTATGTGAAACGTTTAGTTCATAAAAAGGACACATGAAAATATTTTTTCAGAGTAAATAACAGTGGAAAATGATGGCAATAGTGAGAAGGCACATGCACACAACAAAGCTGGCAAGAATATACAAAAACATTCTGTTCACTGAAATAAAGAGTTGTGGTCATACATCATGGAAACTGGCACTTTAGTCCATTGAGTCCTTGCTGAACTATTTACACTAATTCTACACAAATCCTATTTTTTTCCACCCACAATCCCATAAATATCCCCCAGAAGTTAACACTCACCTGCACATTAGAGGCAATTTATAGTGGCCAATTAACCTACCAAATCACATGGGATGTGTGAGGAAACTGGAGCACCCAGAGGAAACCCATGCAATCACAGAGAGAATATGTAAACTCCACACAAATAGCACCAGGGATTAGGATTGAATTATGCTCACTGGAGCCGTGAGGCAGCTGATCTACTAGTCGTGCTGACCAAAAGTTCAGAAATGTACAATATGTTGGCAAATCTTGCAATGCCACAACAAACCAAACATGGCATCGTTTTAACGTGGCATTCTCTGCCACAGAAGGCAGTGGAGGACAATTCACTGGATGTATTCAAGAGAGAGTTAGATTTCACTCTTAGGGCTAACGGAATCAAGGGATATGGGGAGAAAGCAGGAACGGGGTACTGATTTTAGATAATCAGCTATGATCATATTGAATGGTGGTGCTGGCATGAAGGGCTGAATGGCCTACTCCTGCACCTATTTTCTATGTTTGTATGTTTCTAATACAGAACTCTCATCAAATAGAACAAATTTGGTACCACTAATAAGATATCATGCAAGAGCATCAGCGACTATGCCAACTCAGTGAAGGATCTGTCTTGAACAGCCTCTACAGTACACTTGTGGATCATATACAGTATGAAAAGTTTGTTTGTTCACCATCAATGGAAATAATGTCAAGGAATTTTAAAAATTGTTATCCAGTGAAAGGGCAGCACAGTGGCGCAGTGGTAGAGTTGCTGCCTTGTAGCGCCAGGGACCCAGGTTTGATCCTGACTATGGGTGCTGTCTGTACGGAGTTTGTAGGTTCTCCCCTGACCATGTGTGTTTCCCCTGGGTGCTCTAGTTTCCTGTCACATTCCAAAGGTACAGGTTTGTAGGTTAATTGGTGACAATAATGGAGAATTGGATATCATTTACACCATCAGTGGCAATGTTCGAAAGCAGAAAGACTTTTGGACAGAAATATGGTTAAATGGTCAAGTAAGCACATCAATGCCTCATCTTTCTTCGGAAGCCGAGGAAGTTCAGCATGTCTCTGACAACCCTTACCAACAGATTTGGGAACTTTCTTCCCAGCTGTTATCAGGCAATTGAACTGTCCTCTGATCAGCTAGAGTACGGTCCTGACCTCACATCAACCTCATTGGGAACGTTTGAACTTTCTTTATCGGATTTCAATGTTATATCTTTGCATTAAATGTTGTACTCTTTTTCCTTATTTGTGCACTGTGGACAGCTTAATTTTATTCATGTATAATCATTCTTTCACTTGTAGAACAAAAGCTTTTCACTGTATCTCAGTTCTTAGACCCCCTTTGGTCATGGCTGACCATGGGTGTCTCCAGGGTGCTATTCCCTATATGGAGGACGCCTGTGCGCGACTTTGTTTAACGTGGGGACACTGGTGCACAGACAGCCACCACACGATCCATGACAGATCTGGGTCAGGATCCAGTGGCATGGAGTCCAAGACGACCAGAGACTCTTTTCTACTGCAGCCTTCATCCGCCTTCCCAGCCATTGTGACGCCAGTCAGTCATCATCCTCCGCCTGTTCCACCATTGAGGTCTTGGTTGGATTGCTCTTTGTCAGAGACCTCCCCTCGACCTTACCGCCATGGTTGGCCCTACCAGGAGCGTCGCTCCAGACGGCATCGCTCTCAGGATCTCAGGTCCACACAAACTTCTCCACCACGACAAGGTGACAATCCACGGAGAAGTGTATCTCAGTACATTTGACAATAATAAGCTAAACCAAGGGGGTTAGTGCAGAAAAATAGGTGATTTTGTTGTTACAATGCTATGATCATAATACATTTTTGTTCCTACAAATGATAAATTGAGTAATTAGCTGTAATAACAGCCTTCAATAGACTCCTCGCTTGGTGCTGACCTTAATTTTTTAGCATTTTACCCTTTTTTATCTAATAGCTGCTTCTATTAATTGTTGCACTTTTAAAAATTGTTCCAACTGGAGGTTCCCTGTTTTATATTACAGCATGTTATACACTGAAGCAAACTGTAGAAATAAAAATGAAATTTATTTTCATACCACTAGTTTCCAATTGTACTCAGCCTATTTTTGTCTTAGCAAAATTAAGCAAGTAGGGGTGATAGTCAGAATCTTTTTTTCCCCTCAAGATTTTAGTTAGAAAGTTAATTTTTCCATAATTAAAATGTGTGTAACAGCGAAATGGCATCCAACTAAAGATCTAGAGTTGATAACTGATTTATTAATTCCAATGCAGCAAGGTGCTAAGAAATTGCACTGACCAGTTTAGTCACTGAAATTGCTGATGAAGTTACGATGTACGCCATTAGGTCCAGGTGTGGGAAACAGCTGCAGTAGAGTGACGCAGGTTAAAAAGCTAAAAGGAAGAACATGTGACTCACCAACACAACAAAATGAGATCTGTCTCTTTACAAAGGAAACTTTGAAATAGATTAAAGCACCAAGGTTACCAGCTGAAAAACAATTTTCAATAAATGAAAATCTTCCAAGTCTTTTTGAAGAAAAGTGAGACTTTGAAGTTCCTCCAGATACTAAACCCATCATAATATGTACTTCTTAAAATACTACAGAAGGCATATCAATTCTGTTTTACCCAAATGTGTTCATGTAATTACAAAATAAAGATCTACAGTGAACCCCAATTTGTTTTGAAACAGCTGATCAGATCACTCCCAATTTCAGGAATAGTTCCTGCAGTTTGGAGAAGAGTAAATTTGTTCCCTCTAAGAAAGAAGGGAGAGACCAAACAAGGAACTATCAACTAATGGGTCAGCTTGTCGTTAGTAGATTGGAAACTGTTGAAATCTTTATTAATGAAACACAATGTCACAATATGCTGAAAATAATGACATGATTGGGTAGTCTGCATTCATTATGAATTGGAAATCATATTTGACTAATTCTTTGGAGTTCTTTGAGAATGTATTGACTAGAATAGATGAGGGAGACCAGTGAATGTGGTATTTTTGGATTTTCTGAAAGCTTTAGAAAATTTCCACCCCGGCAGTTACTGAATAAAGTTAGAGCACGTATAATTTAGGGGAATAAACTTGCGTGGATTGGGAGTTGGCTAATAGATAGAGAACAAAAATAGGAATTAACAGATCTTTCTTGGATTGGCAGGCCGTAACTACTGAGAATCTAAGTAATGGAATGTGTGTTGAGAATGCAAACACATTTCATCGGCATGCAAACAAGTTAAGAAAGTGAACAACAACATGGCAGATTGAGTACAATGTGGGAAAAGATGAGTTTATTTACTTCGGTAGAAAAAACAAAAATGTCAAATATTTTAAAGTGTAAGAGGCTATTAAAAGGGACCTGGATATCCTCGTACATAAATCATTGAAATCTAACATGCAAGTACAATAGGCGTTTAGGAAAGCTAAATGGCATGTTGGCCTTTGATGTAGAGATTAGGTTTTTGAAATTATACAGGGCCTTGGTGAGACCAGAGCTGGAATGTTGTGCACAATTTTGCCTTATATACTGAAAGAATTATGGATTTGTGCAACAGCAGGTTTATCAAGAGGAGATTGAGGAGATCGGATTAGGGTTACTGAGGCCTCAATTCTCATGAGTTTAGAGGAATGGAAGGAGAACTCATTGAGATATTTGAAACACGTTAAAGTGTAGATGTAGGAAGGATGCTTCTCATAGAGCATAAAGATATACATCACACAAATAGATCTCTCAGCCACCACTTTCTCTTGGCTAAAGATTCTGGAACTAACAGTAAGAGTCTCAAAACAAATGGGTTGATCCATTAGGACTGAAATGAGGAGAAATGTCTTCACTTGGAGGGTGATGAATCTTCGGAATTCTCTATCCCATACAGCGGTGAAGGTCAAGTCATTGATAGCAGTCAAAACAGATACTGTATTAAATGTGAGAACTCAAGGGAGTATGGGAATAAGGCATGGGTGTTGCAGTGGAAGATTTGTCATCATCTTGCTGAACACAGAACAAGCTCAAGCAGATGAATGATATCCTCTTGTTCCACCTCTGCCAATTCAGTAAAACATTAAAATGCAACACAGACACAAGAAAGTTAAGACTCAAGAGGGTTTTATTGTCATATGTCCTGAAACGGAAAAATGAAATTCTTATTTGCAGCAGCACAACAGATATGCAGACATAGTACTCAGTAACCACCATAATAAACAACAAAAGTTCAGTGCATATATAAAAGCAATAATGTTGCAACGAAACAATAATAATGCAAAGTGATAGAGATGGAAGCCTTTGTTGAAAGCAACTGGAAGTTCCTCAAAATATTTGAATGTCCTGCACACGATTTATTGAGAAAAAAATTAACGCTGTTTAGCCAAGAATTGAAATTTTAGGATTTGAAAGTCTGATCTGAATTGAAAGTCTGATCAAACTTTTTCTCTCTCCAGGGATGCTGCCTGGCAGCTGCCTATTTCAAACATTTTGGTTTTATTTTCCATGTCCAGCATGTCCAGGATTTGCCAGTTGGATTAGTGGGTTCATGTCCCAATTATTTTGAGCTGCTGAATTTATTGGTCCTTTATGGCAAAATATATAGCGCCGTTTAAAAAAAACTATATTTTATTTATATTTTGCAGCCCGGCCTTCTAGTTCTGTTGCTCATTTTAATGATGATAGATCTACTTTAGAAAAATTATTTACAAACTGGATCAAACAAGTTTTTTTACTGATAACTTTGCTTTCTTTTTTCTTGATTTTCCTCCCAGTGTTGGCCCGTAGATGAGATATGTTGCAACGATCTCACTTGCTACCGTCTCTCAGCTTCTCATCATTATATATGTGTAAACACACAAATCAATCACAGGCAAAGGTCAGAACTGAAGCACAGACTGCTGCCATAAAAGCTGTTAGTTGCTAGTCAGGTTTGGAGTTCTGCCATTGTTGTGCTGGATCTTCTTCTTTCATGTCCATCTTCCATGTTTCAAATGTTGACATCGCTGTCATCGTCCATCCAGAAAAGGATGCAAGCTTCCGGCAACATTAGTGGGAGCCATCACGTTGCAATAGATGATGGGGGTAGCGTCAGAAAAGTTTGGAGAGCTTGAGGTAAGTGCCATGTTCCTATATTCCTTTTTAGGTTAGACTTCCCAAACAAGCACCTCGCTTCTCCCCTTTCTCTTGTGCCTTTCTGGCTTCCCTATGAACTCACTTCTATCGCTGCTGGTTGTGCTGCAGATCACAAGGGAACATAATACAACTCCAATGACAAGCAGATAACAACTGTAAAATCATGCTCAGTGCTCTCCAGGTCACCCAAGAGCTGTTACTGCAGCAGACTCGGAGGTTTCTAGCCGATCGAAAACAAGTCTCCAACCAAGTGCCTCATTAACCTTTGAAACGACACAGGTGTTGATACTTTGCCATTATCAGGAAACTTTGAAGGTATTTCTGGGTGTGCGTATGAGTTGAATGGCTTTCCGCTGGGATTTATGCGATCTGTGAATGCTTTGTAATGTTGACTGTGCTAACACACAGTTTTGAAACAGGTGACAATAATCTTTTATGAAGATCAACGCACACTGTTTGATATCGGAACAGGACCTTGAAGCTGGGTTTTAATCTTTAAAGGGAAAACAGAGATAGAGAAGCAATGACTTTTAAGGAAATAGGGTTGTGGCAGGTAAAAGCTTGGTCAGCAATAATAAAGTGCTTACATTTGGAAATGGTTAAGCTGCCAGAATTAGTGCAGATATTGCACGTATTGTACACCTAGAGAAGATCTCACAGATAAAAAGGATGAGCAAGGTCTCAGAGGGATTTGAAAACAAATGAGAATTATTTTCAAAAATTGAATTGTTACTTAGTCAACGTGGGGTCAAGGAGAACAGGTTGCTAAACAAAACTTCTGATGCTGTTATTAAATGGGTGACAAAGCCTTGGATTGATTCAAGTTTATTGAGGATAGCAGATTGGTGGCTGACCAGAACAGTGTAGAAGTAATCATGTCCAAAGGTAATATCAATTAACGGTGATGATTAGAGTAAAGATTGTCATCTGCAAGGGGATACGATTTATTGTAATTGATGAATATGATGGAAACAAAAAATCTACAGCTAATGGAAATCTGAAATGCTGCAAATGCTCAAAAAGTCATTTGTGGGGGAAAACAGCTAATATTTCAGGTTAATGATTCTTCTAAATATAATGGTTTGGAGTTAGCCATACTCCTATTTCATCGGTCCAATGTTGTCGGACACCGGGCTTTAAAGTGAGTAAATAAGAAATTGCATATCTCTGTAATGCTTGGACGTTTTAGAGGCGTGATAGTTACTCCAGAAGAGGATTTATTGTACTCATGCTTAGTATGATTTGACTGGATAGCATGCAGTCAAGTGTACAGGTACAGTGAAAAGCTTTTTTGTTGCGTGCTATCCAATCTGCTGAAAGACAATACATGATTACAATCGAGCCATTTACAGTATATAGATACATGATAAGGGAATAATGTTTAGTGCAAGGTAAAGCCAGCAAAGTTCGATCCAAGATAGTCCAAGGATCACCAATGAGGCAAATAGTAGTTCAGGACTGCTCTCTAGTTGTGGTGGGATGTTTCGGTTGCCCGATAACAACTGGGAAGAAACTGTCCCTGAACCTGGAGGTGTGCATTTTCACACTTCTATACCTTTTGCCTGAAGGGAGAGGGGACAAGCATTTCACTGTATCTCTGTGTACGTGACAATAAATAAACAGTATAACAACACAGGGTCAATAGAGCAATGGTGGTCAGTTTATCAGAGATAGTTGCAGGAACGGACATGTGCAAGATAATATTGTCCATAGACGAAGGCACCAAGTGTAGATCAGGAGCCAAAGAAGCACAGGAGATATTTGGAGTAATGATGCTGAGTCAGAAATGGAACAATATTATAACATTTCATAGGAAGCATGAAACAAAGAGGCTCACTAAACTACACTATGGAAGAGACGTATCTGAAATGTTCTGAATAGCCCTGCCAAAGACTTCAGGGAAGTCTGAAGAAGGGTCTCGACCCGAAACGTCGCCAATTCTTTCTTTCCAGAGATGCTGCCTGTCCTGCTGAGTTGCTCCAGCATTTTGTGTCTATCTTCAGGGAAGTTGAAATAGATCAAGGAGGAAGGTACACAAAAATGCTGGAGAAACTCAGCGGGTGCAGCAGCATCTATGGAGCGAAGGAAATAGGCAACGTTTCGGGCCGAAACCCTTCTTCAGACTGATAGGGGGTGGGGAGAAGAAAGGGAAAAAGGAAAAAAGGCGGAGGAGGAGCCCGAGGGCTGGGGGATGGGAGGAGACAACCAGTGGGCTGATGAAGGGGAGGGGACAGCAAGAGCTAGCAGAATTGGGAGAATTCAATGTTCATGCCCCCAGGATGTAGATTGCCCAAGCGGAATATGAGGTGCATTTCCTCCAATTTCCGGTGTTGCTCGCTGTGGCCATGGAGGAGACCCAGGACAGAAAGGTCAGATACGGAATGGGAGGGGGAGTTGAAGTGCTGAGCCACCGGGAGGTCAGGTTGGTTAATGCGGACCGAGCGGAGGTGTTCGGCGAAACGATCGGCAAGCCTCCGCTTGGTCTCACCGATGTAGATCAGCTGACATCTAGAGCAGCGGATGCAATAGATGAGGTTGGAGGAGATGCAGGTGAACCTCTGTCGCACCTGGAACGACTGCTTAGGTCCTTGAATGGAGTCGAGGGGGGAGGTGAAGGGACAAGTGTTGCATCTCTTGCGGTTGCAAGGGAAAGTACCCGGGGAGGGGGTGGTACGGGAGGGAAGGGAAGAATTGACAAGGGAGTTACGGAGGGAGCGGTCTTTGTGGAAGGCAGACATGGGGGGAGATGGGACGATGTGGCGAGTGTGTAGAGTTGGAGGGCAGGGGGGATCACAGAGATGGGGCAGTTAGAGAGGTGGTTGTGGAACTGTCTCCGGAGAGAGGAGGAGAACTTCTTCAAAGTAGGCATACCTTGAGGAGATTTCTATATATCAAGAGGAAATGGAAAGAGGAAATGGAAAGAGGAAATATATCAATAGATCAAGGAGGAAATGGCTTCACATTTGCAAATATAGAAAATGTAATTCTTGCCTTTAGTCAGGCCAGTTTCATGCTGTGAGAATACTATGGGATGCCTGTAAACAGGACAGCATAAATTCAGACTGTGTGTAGTGGGAGAGATGAAAATAGGCTTTGCTGCTGACAACACTCTCAACGGCATGAGATTGAAATAAATTTGAAGGAGGAGTGTTTGTTTCAAGGAGAGAGGGGGTGAAGACCATCATTGGTAATATCAAAAAGGCAAAGGCAGCATCAGTTTGGGGGCTGGTCTGAGTCAGAAGTTTAGTATGAATTGCACCAGGAGATGAGGAGGCATTCTAATGGTTAAAATGTTCTTAGAGAAGGAAGAGAAATTAGAAATATATGGGCAAGGGACTTCTGTAAGAGGTAATATTGGTATGTGTCCATAAGTCAATCACAAGGGGAGAAGTAAATTCTCCAAACTATTTGGTGGCACAGTAGCTCAGTCATCAATTACAATAAATAGAGATAGTTTCAATCTCGGTGACAAACTAATTTGTACTCCTGACATGCTAAAAGTGAGACACAAAGAACTGTAGATGCTGCGTTACAAGAAAAGTCACAAAGTTCTGGAGTGACTTTGAGGAAGGGTTCCGACCCGAAGCATCACCTATCCATGTTCTCCAGAGATGCTGCCTGACCCGCTGAGTTACTCCAGCACTTTGTCTTTCTATGCTAAACGTAAGATTGGATGAGGGGGTGCGGAGATATTTAAGATTATGATAGGCAGCTGAATGTAGAAATTCTTCCTATAATGTTAAGCCGTCAAAATCGAAAAATATCTGACAAAGGTTTACACTTAAATGAACTGTAGCCACCAGTGTAATGCAGGTAACAAAGTTGTCTACAGACGTACAAATTCAATGATATTAAGAAAAGCCACCTTAAAGGACATTGGTTTAAAAAAAAATGCCCATCATATAATATCATATCAATACATACCAGATTTATGTGTAATATCTCTCCTAACAAAATTAACAGAAGACATCTTATTTGCAGTAAGCATGTTGGACACTGATCCATGGTCAGACTTGGAATACAACAGGACCCGTGAGTTGATGCTGGGTCAGCTTCATCTGGGCTATTTACACACCCTTTGTGAGGAGAAAGCAAGACCAATTTCTTCTATGATCTATGATGGCATGCTCTGCACCATGACAGAGATGTAGGCTTAGACCAGGCATCTGGTGCGGAATCAAATTGGTGGGCTAGTTTTTGTGAAAAGATTAAATAAAATAGAACATTTCATCATGTTAAAATAACAAAAACTCTATCCACTCCTTATTTATTTTTATTTAATTTGATTTGTATACATATTTTTTGCCATTGCTAAATTTCAGAACAACATTTAATCTTTCAATGATGTCAGCTTGGACTGGTGTGCTTTAAATGCCAGGGTTACTTCTTAGTCATAATGTGCCTTTGCAAATGTGCGACCAACCACATACACTAGTTGGCACTGTGCAGGAAGGAGCTGTAGATGCTGGTTTACACCAAAAATAGAAACAAATTCTGGAGTAACTCAGCGGGACAGGCAGCATCTCTGATGAGAAGGAATGAGTAAAGTTTCGGGTTGAGACCCTTCTTCAGACCAGCATCACTGGGGAGAAGGAATGGGTGACGTTTCAGGTCTCAACCCGAAACTTTACCCATTCCTTCTCTTCAGAGATGCTGCCTGCCCCGCTGAGTTACTCCAGCATTTTGTGTCTACATACACTAGTTTTATTGATCAGTGTAATAGTTATGCTCCACCTCGAGCTTGTGCCTTTGCTTGTTTTAACTGAGAATAAACAATCCAATTAGCAAGGACAATGGCCGGAAGCAATAGGACCACAATTCTTCCAGCCATGCTCAATCCCTTCCCTTTTTTGTCAGTGCAGAAAGTACAATGGAAAACAACCCTGCCTTTACTCTCTGCCTTGCATTACATGGTCATGCCAAAAAACCTGCACATGTCAATCCATTGTTCTGAATAGCACAAGATATTTTAAAAATGTAAATCGGCTTAATAGATTGTTAATGCATTTTGTCCAGTGGATCGAATTAAATATCTGAAGCCTTTGACCATCAAAATGCTGAAGCACAGTAGGATCATTTTGTCTTTATATATGTATTAGTTTTCCGCCTAAAAATGATGTTTCAGTTATGCGGTCATTTTTTGTCAAAGCAATATGCTCATCATTAACTGCACATTGTGAGAAAAACATTTTTAGGAACTCCTCCAGGAAAATATACTGTTATGTAATGTGTTTGGGCTGTTGATACTTTCAAGACATAAATGTTAAGACGAAATGGGAATACACAGATAAACTGTGGTAAATATATTGAAATAATAGCAATGCTCTCACTGCTAAATGTCCTCAAATGTTATACTTTAAGGAAAAGTGCACTAAATATGAGGAATAATACAATGCAGTTTAGAAACTGTTGTCATCTGATCTTGGATTCATAGCTGTTCTGAAAATTAAGTTTCACATTTCTCGAATGATATTTAATACTGCTATTTTCTCCCCCTCATTGGCAATGCTATTTGGTTTAATCTCTGAGGCTCCAAATAATCCAACACAAACTTATTTTACTCTGTTTGCAATATGCACACGATGTTCATATACATTGTTATGTTTTTAACATGTTTTATTTAACTACTTGTGTCCCTGATGCACAGTAATATCCTAAACCATCCTACACTGATCCATCCTTGGTACAACTAGAGAGCAGTCCTATATACCTCATTGAAGACCCCTGCACTATTTTTAATCGGACTTTACTGGCTTTTTCTTGCAGTGAACGTTATTCACATTATTCCCTTTGTCATGTATCTGTACACTGTGGATGGTATTGTAATCATGTATTGTCTTTCTACTGACTGGTTAGCACGCAACAAAAACTTTTCACTGTACCTCGATACATGTGACAATAAATAATAATAAGCCAAAGAACACAAGGCGCTGGAGTAACTCAGCAGGTCAAGCAGCACCTCTGGAGGACATGGATAAGTGCCATTAAGGATCTCGAACTGAAACATCACCTATCCTTCTTTTCCAGAGTTGCTACGTCACTTGCTGAGTTACTCCAGCACTTTGTGTCCTTTTGTGTATTAACCAGCTTCTGCAGTTCTTTGTTTCTACTATGTTTTGACAGTAATATCCTGTTTTGTAACATACTACAATTCACTGCAAGAGTGCCATAATAGTAAGTGCTGTAGCCTCACAGCTCCAGGAACCTGCATTCAACCTGACCTTGGGTGCTATGTGAAGTTTGCATGCTCGTCCTGTGACTGCAGAGTGCTGTTTCCTCCCACATCGCAAAGACTTGCTGGTGGCTCATCTGGTTACTGTAAATTACCCTCTAGTGCAGGAAAGTGGCAAAAGGGTAAAGGGGAGTTGATGAGCTTATGAGATAATATAGGTTGAAATTAGAAAAGGAGATTGCTCTACTGGAATCTGGCATGGACTAATGAACTAAATTGTCTCCTTTGTTGCAGTGTGTAAATATAAATTAATCCTTTGTCTTACCTAGGTAGCAAGAACAAGAACTGATGGAAATAACAAAAACTATGCAATGCAGTAAGCTAGGGTGAGTGGAGGCTGGTGTATGGTGTGTCAAAAATTACATGCGAAGCTATTAAAATCTGACCAATTCCTTTAAAAATGTGATATGATCTCCAAGATTCTGAATTCACATGATCTTTGAAAACAGGGAGAGATTTGTTTTTTGAAACTGTAACAGTGAGTGAATACATTTCTTAACTGGTGAGGTAAAGATCTCAGATATCAGCCCTACAGTTTTAAACAAAAAGGTGGACAGCCAAATGAAAGGAAGTAAGTAAGTAAGTGGTATTCATATAGCACGTTTTAAATCAACTCGCGTTGAAACCAAAGTGCTTTACATAAAATAAATAATAAGTTTCCATACATCCATAGAAAAAGATTAAAAAGATTAAGAAGTGTATTTTGATTGTACAGAGATTCATGGCATGATATGCATTTCCTAGTTCCCAAGTGGCATGTCCCATATGTAACATTCTCTATATTTTGGAAATAATCACTTTATTCCGGAAGAGTTTTTCTCAAAGTCATGGCAGGAAAAGCTAAATGATACATATGTTGTGCAAATGGATGAATTGTAAGAAAGCTGGCACATACAACAAAGAAGGGTGTAACAAAGTCATTGAACTCCTCGGACATACTTCCAGTTCAATTTATTTTTCCATTTCTGAAATTAGGGTTGAGCATTTAGTGACATTGCTTTGTTCCAAATTCTTTCTTTTATTTGGAAAATACATTCAGAATTTTGTACATTATGTCTGAAATCTAACTCTACACATACTCAACGTTTTCAAAGATTGATACCCTAAGCTTATTTTTATTTCTATGTTGTCAGCCCAAGTGCAGTAACATTATCAAAATGATGGAATTATCCTAATTGTTTGAAGTTAAGCCAAATATATCGACAGCTGTACTTCCCTTGAATGTAATATGTAACATCTGTTGTTTGTGCCTCTGAAGAGCCACTATTTTGCCACAACGTTACAATTCAAAAAGCATAAATATGTTAATTAATTGATGGAAAGATACAGCATGAAACCAGGTCCTTTGGCCAACTGTTCATGGTGACCATTGATCACTCGTTCACACTAATTCTATGTCATCTTACTTTCTCATACACTCCCTGTGCATGGGGCCAATTAATCTACAAAAGTGGAGCACCCAGAGGAAAACCCACATAGTCACATGGAGAATGTGCAAACTCCACATAACAGACTCAGGATCAAACCCAGGTATCTGGCGCTGTGAGGCACAGCTCTTCCAGCTGAGCTACTGTACCACCAAATAGTTTGGAGAATTTGCTTCTCCCCTTGTGATTGAATTAATCACATATTAATTAAATGTATCACAGGTTATGGTTGAAGTGTATGATTGTTCTTATTGTCACATTGAAACACTACTGTACGCACAATGTAAAACTTAAAGGCCTCTCTCACGAGTCTGCGGTCATTGGCGGCGAAACGGGAAGAATCTGCCGCCATAGACCGCACACTCGTGAGAACGCACAATTCCGGGGCCGTGCGGCGGTGTTCCCAACACCGCACGGTGCTAAAATAAAACCTACACTGTTCAAAACTATATTCTTACCGCACAACCTCCACCAGTGATGCACGAGTGCGGCACGGCCGCCCGCACGGGCCGCCGCCAGTGTGGCTCGAGCGCCGTGCGTCAAACGTCCACTGCCACAGCCTCCGCCAGTGAGGCACGTGTGCGGCACGGCCGCAGGCACAGCCACCGCTACAGCGCCGCGATCAGGACGGCCGCCGCCACAGCCGCCGCTGGTGAGTCACGTGCGGCGGGCCGACGTCATCGCAGTCGGCCCACCCTTTTTTTAACTTACCGCAAGCACGTGGGACCAGCCGTATTTGAATTACTCGGCCCCCGCGCAGCATCCGTGCGGCGCTCCCGTGGATAGGCTCGGCGCTCTCGCCATTGCCGTGCGGTCCCCTCTACCGGCGACGCCGCGCTTCACCGCCGATGACCGCAAACAGGTAAGACAGAACCTTTACTAACCAAGGCAATAAAGAAACAGAACTAAAGACAAAAGTCCCAGACAGACACAAAATGCTGGAATAACTCAGCAGGACAGGCTGCATATCTGAAGAGAAGGAATGGGTGACGTTTCAGGTTGAGCCCCTTTTTCAGACTGTTGTCAGGGTAGTGGGCAGTACAGAGATACAATGTAGCTGGAGACAGTAAGACTGGTTGGAGAACTGGGAAGGGGAGGGGAAGGGGAGGGGATGGAGAGGGAAAGCAAGGGCAAATTGAAGTTAGAGAAGTCAATGTTCATACCGTTGGGGTGTAAGCTACCCGAGCGAAATATGAGGTGCTGTTCCTCCAATTTGCGCTGGGCCTCACTCTGACAATGGAGGAGGCCCAGGACAGAAAGGTCAATGTGGGAATGGGACGGGGAGTTAGTGTTGAGCAACCGGGAGATCAGCGATTCTCAGACAGCTTCATTGTAACAAAGCTGTGCCTTTCTCTTTTTATTCATGGTTGGAAAGTGTTAACTGGTCTTTGGAACTCTGCAAGAGAATGGAGGCAATAAAAGATTTCTCTTGTGGTAAATGTCTGCGGTACTGTTCGTGGGCCAGTGGACAATGACTAACAGAAATGTGTTCCTGCCAATCAGTTAGCTTATAGGCAACACCAATCTCTAACCCCAACATGATCTGGAGTAAAAAACAGGAGGAACAGAAACAGCAGGTGTAGCAGCGTCTGTGGAGGCAAATAGTTAGTTCACATTTTGGGTTGTAACTGCGCATCCAATCCTGGATGTGAAGATAGCCAGACTAAAGAGGTGAGAGGGAGGGTTGAGAGGAGCATGTGGGTGATAGGTGGAACCAGATAAACCAACATGCTTTGTCTGCTGATTCATCACCAGTAATTGGACACGCAAGGGCGGCATAATGGTGCAGCGACCTGGGTTCGATCCTGACTACGGATGCTGTCCTTACGGAGTTTGTATGTTCTTCCTGTGATCGCGTGGATTTTCTCTGGGTGCTCCAGGATCCTTGCACACTCCAAAGATGTACAAGTTTGTAGGTCAATTGGCTTCAGTGAAATGTAAAATTGTCCCTAGTGTATAGGATAGTGCAAGTGTAGGGGGTGATCACTGGTTGGCATGGGCCGAAGGAACTGTTTCCGCGCTGTATCTCTAAACTAACCAACTCTCCCACCCATAATCTGAACAGGAAACCAACACCTCACTGTAACCTGACCACCATCTGGGCTCCCCACCTGCATGTTCCTACCTCACCAACCATTATCAGCTTCCCTTTCTCCGTGCATGATTCTCCAACCACGTCAACAATCTTTCCCACCACCCTAATGGGCTCACAGTCAGTTATCGTCTTTGGCTATAGGTTTCACAACCCCACAACCTCACAGATGAGCAGCCACCCTGTTGACCACAGAAAGCACACGTGAAAATGTAAACACAACTTGTAGGTTAAAGCTGGATGTTGTTCAGGAGCCTGCATTGCAGCCATTTCTTTTCCTAACTAAAAGATTCTGAATATCTATACTATTTATGTCTCACATAAGTGAGGTAAGAGGTTATATAAATGGTGGTACTGAAACCAATTTCTGTGGAGAAATGAAGGATTGCTGACATACCGTATCTTGTGCAACAACAGAACAAAGTATGCAGTGTACTTTAAATGTACTTCATGGAATGTTATCTAATAAAATTTGAGAACAAACTAAGTAAGAATGTTGCTGGTGAGAACAACCGGTGGATTGATAATAGACACAGTGCTGGAGTAACACCACGGGTTAGGCAGCATCTCTGGAGAGAAAGGATGGATGATGTTTCGGGTCGGAACCCTTCTTCAGACTGAAAGTAGGGGGGAGGCAATTGGAGGTAAGAAAAGGCCAGACCAAATCAGGGCTGACAACAGATGACCAAGGAAGAGTGGAGCCCATAATGGCCTATTTTTAGCTGTGGAAGAGGTGATAATGAAGGGATACAAGGATGCGAACAGTGGAACTAGTAGGACAACCAGCGTTGGGGAGGGGGGTACTTGGAATAGATAAGTTGACTTCTGTGCACCTGTTGATTGTTTGACTCTGTTTGTCATGTTCCGATAAATGATTAGTCATATCTGAAAAAAACAGAGCAATATCTTATGCAGAAGATGATTCAATACTTCCCCGTAAACCTAATTTTATTCCACACTTAATGCATTAACAATGTCCCCTTTGCTCAGAGGCAATTTGGCACACCTGCCAAAACTGATAATTCCTTGGCATTAATAGAACATTAAATTGATTTTTAAAATATACAACTTCCAAACACGTACACCAAGCAGATGTAAACATTTTCTCATGCAACTAATCAAGATTAGGAAATTAATGACTACAATCAACAGCCTAGAAATTGCAGTAATCCCTTTTAAAGTTGGACGATGGCACTTCATAGAGCAGGGGTTCCCAACCTTTTTTGTCCCATTTTTCCCTGGCAACTTTAATAGCACATAACAATGTTATTTCACTTTATTTATGAACAACTAATGAGACAAAATATGTACAAATCCAGAATCAACAAATTTACCACTTGGGTAGGCGAAATTTACCCCCTGGGGGTAAAGTCACCCCAGGTTGGGAACCCTTGTCAGAGAGTATATTAAAGGTTGTGTTTCAGTTCACAATGATCCTTGGTTCCAAGTATGAGTATTAGCAACTTTGTCATAAACCTCCAAAAATAAAAGGCAAGGCAAATATCAAAACTACCACAGGTGGTCCTGTGCTGTGGATTGATTGCATCTTTGGATATACTTCTCACTGAAGCACACATCAGTGATTGTGTCTTCTTTGTGATCTGAGATGTCGGTCCCTCCTGATATATAGCCAGGTGTGTCAGAACCAAAGTGACATCTGCTTGCAACTTCACAAACTCCCATTTGTACCTTGTTCCCCTTACTCCAAATAACTCAATGCATACAGATGCAATTGCGAAGGTTGGAATAAAGTGTCCTGCATAGTTTTTGTGAACCTCTGTACTCCAGTGAAACTCCTTTGACCACTCGCTGAGAAGTTTTTGTCGCATTAACAGGTTTGGCTAAGGTATACTCAGACCATTCCTACAATCAATATGGATTATAGTAGCACTGATCTATGTGGCACCCCTAGTAAATACCAATTCTTACTTTTTCTTACTTGTCATTACAAAGAGGAATTTTAATTTGTGTATAAGACATAGACAAATTATAAAATGCCTACAATGACCAGGAAGAAGGCCAAACTGTTTGCAAGGTTTATGGTAGATCCCAGCAGAGCAATCACATTAATCTCCTTATCCCTCTAATTACCTTGCAACCCTATTCTGAGGGTTGCAACCATGTTGTTGTGGAAAGGCATGTGTGTACCTAAGATCCTGAGAGCTGGAGAGGTCTAGGGGGTTTCTTGGCAAAGCACAGCCCAAAATGAGGACGTCAACAATGAAACAGGCAGAGGATGGTGACTGGCCAGCAGATGAAACAGCACAGTCACCATAAAGGTGGAAGAAGGCTGCAGTGGGGAGAGACTCCCAATTGTCATGGAGTCCATGCCATTGGACAGGTCTGTCTCTGTCAAGGACTCTGTGGTGGCTGTTCGTGAGAAAGACATGGACATCAGAGGATCATTAATACTATGGTGGACTGCAACAGATTGCAAGAAGTTTACAAATATTCAAAAAGTCTGTATAATTGCCAAATCAGTCTCCACAGAGTATTGAATAAGGATGAATATTACAAGAGTAAATAAATCACGAGAGTTTATTTCCAGAGGGATTTACTGAAAAATAAAGAAGATATACCAAAATAGAATTGAACTGTGCTTAACGTACTCTACAAACTTCAATTACCATATTCTAATATATGCTGGAGAGTATATAAGTATAGGTGTAGAGGGGGTGTTGAGCAAAATATATTTTCAACATTGTTATCAGAAATGAAATAGGGAAGGGAGGAATGGGCAGCATTTCTTTTCCATGAACAAAACTGAAGATAGGCTTTGTTTTGCAGAGGGGGACAGAATGGAAACAAGCCCTTTGGCCTATTGAGTCTGACTATCAGGAATCCATTTACACTAATCCTACTTTGTTCTCCTCACATTCCTCTCAATTCCCTCCAAAGTTTACCACTCACTCAGTCAGCAGGGAGCTACTTACGTTTTCCAACAAACCTATGAACCTGCATAACTTTGCGATGTGAAGAAACTAGAACTAAGGAAAGCCACATAATCGCTAAGAGAACAGGGAGAATCAGGGGTCAAGGTTTGTCCCAGGTCTCCAGATCTGTGAGACAGCAACTCGACTAGATGTACCGCTGTTCTAGCAATGATTTTGTTTTAATTTAGAAAGGAATTATAGTGTATACACCAAGTAAACGTTTTTAAATGTAGAAAAACAAAACCAGAGCCCATCGATCTAATGCAGTCACCAAATTAAAACAAATGAAGAATTCACAAGAATCTACTTAGAACATAGAAAAATAGGTGCTGGAGTAGGCCATTTGGCCCTTCAAGCCATCACCGCCACTCAATATGATCATGGCTGATCATTTAAAATCAGTACCCCGTTTCTGCTTTTTCCCCATATCCCTTAATTCCTTTAGCCCTAAGAGCTAAATCTAACTCTCTCTTGAAAACATCCAGTGAATTGGCCTCCACTGCATTCTGTGGCAGAGAATTCCACAGATTCACAACTCTCTGGGTGAAGAAGTTTTTCCTCTTCTCAGTCCTAAATGGCCCACCCCTTATTCATAAACTGTGACCCCTGGTTCTGGACTCCCCCAACATCGGGAACATTTTTCTTGCATCTAGCCTGTCCAATCCTTTAAGAATTTTATGTTTCTATAAGATACCCTCTCATCCTTCTAAATTCCAGTGAATACAAGCCAAGATAATTCCAGTTCATTCAGAAGATGGTTGAAATGTAGAACTTGTCATGATAGTGAATGAGTAAAGTGAGAAGCAAAGATGCATCTAATAAGAAGGTAGTTAAGCAGTAGGACATGCAAAGATACCTGGAACAGAGGCAATCTGGGATTGAACAAGGGTGAGCAGCTGACGTTTCTAAGCAAGATGGCAAAACTAGGTGCATAAATTATTGTAAGAAAATATATATTTAAATTAGTTTGGAATGATTAATTTGCATTAGGTCTTTATTTTTGTTGGCTATAGGACTGGGGATATAGAGTCATAGTGTTTTACAGTGTGGAAACAGGCCCTTTGACCACAACAGCCATCATGTCCCATCTATACTAGTCCCCACCTGCCTGTGGTTTGCTATAACCCTCTAAACCTGTCCTATCCATGTACCTGTCCAAATGATATACTATTGTTATTAAAAGATGAGTTTTTCCATGTATAGCCTGGCCTGAAAGTGATTGCTTGACTACCACTTGCTTTCCAGATCCTCATTTTGCTTGTCGTCCACCTTCTTCACTGCTCTTCTTCCTGTTCTTCAGCTGCTTGCTGTGTAGCTGATTAGCAAGAGGTGTGGCCTCCTGGTAGTGAGGTTGTACAGCACGCAACTTTGAATCTTTCCACTTGCTCAGCTGAGTACTGAACGATATCTCGAGAGCAATTCAGGCAGTAGAAGTATTATTTCAACATGCCAGTAGTCTACTCTGTTATGTTCTGTGTGGTAGAACAACATCTATTGGATTGCACATTGGAGTCATCAGTCACGTTGTTAGACAATGATTCCACGGTAACGCAGTGGTAGAGTTGCAGCCTTACAGCGCTTGCTGCATTGGAGACCTGGGGTTGATTCCGACAGCGGATGCTGTCTGTACGGAGTTTGCACGTTCTCCCTGTGTCTGCGTGGGTTTTCTCAGAGATCTTTGGTTTCCTCCCACATTCCAAAGATATACAGGTTTGTTGGTTAATTGGCTTGGGTTGGTATACTTGGTATAAGTGTAAATTGTCCCTAGTGTGTGTAGGCTTGTGTGGAGATCACTGGTAGGTGTGAACTCGGTGGGCTTAAAGGCCTGTTTCTGCGCTATATCTCTAAACTAAACTAAACCAACATCTCATCATCCTTTGGCTCAAATGTAGCTCTAGGTGGATGACTGTGGGGAAAACCATGCATGACTAATCTGTTGGAAATATTTGAGGATATTCCAGCAAAATAAATTAGGGGGAGATCAGTGCATGTGATGTATTTGGATTTCTGGAAGGCTTTTGAAAAGGTGTGATACAGGCGGCTGGTAAATAAGATTAGGGTACATGAAATTTGAAATAGAGTATTGACATGGTTTTATAGTTGATTATTAGACAGAAACAAAGAGTGGCAATAAATTCTTCTCAGGCTGGCAGGTCATGACATGGGATGCCACAATGATCTCTGTCAGGTATTCACTACTCATTGCCAAGGGAAACAAAATGTCAAATTTCCAAGCTTGCTGACATTTCTAAGCTAGTTGGGATAGTGAATACAGAAGAAGACATTAAGGGGGTATGGATTAACTGGGTGAATGGGTAAGAAAATGGCAGGTAGAATATAACGGAGGACCATCCATTTAGATGCCCGTAACAGTAAAGTCAAGCATTTACCAAATTGTGGTACAGTTCACCGATGGCTAACATGCAGGTGCAGCAGGTGATTGGGAAGGGGCAAATGGTACATTTACCTTCATATGAGAGGGTTTGATTGCAAGAATAAACAAGTCATTTCCAAATTGTAAAGGATCCCAGCCGAGGCCAAACCTGGAGTTTTGTGTATAGATTTGGTTTCTTGATGTAGAAAGGATGTATTTGTCACGGGGGAATACATTTACCACTCTAGTGCAGATTCACTAGATTGATTCCAAGGATTTACTTCATGAAGAGAGATTGAGTATTCTATAATATTCTATAGTATTTAGAAGGATGAGCAGAGATCTCATTGAAACCTACACAATACCTAAAGGGCTTGGCTGCTGCATGCAGGGAGGATATTTCTGCTGACTGAGGAGCCCAGGGCCAGAAGGCACAATTTGACAATAAGGGTAAACTCTTTAAGATGGAGATGATGAGAAATGCCTTCATTCAGCAGACGGTGAACCATTAAATTCTCTATTTTTCTAGGCTGTGAAAGCAAACTCATTATATCCAAAACAGAGATCAATAGATTTCTGGCATTAAGGGAATTAAGGTATGTTGGAATAATGTCAGAAAATAGCACTGAGGTGGATCATGCTACAATCATGATAATGACAGAGCAGGCACAAAGGCTGAATGGCTTACGCCTGCTCCTGTTCCCAATGGTCATGAATTAAGTCATCTTACTGCAGCCATGACCCTAGACATTTTTTGTGTATAATTTTCTGGCACCAGTTGGATGTTGAGGGATTGGAATTCTTTTTGCTTGTAGTATATATGAGAGTTAATACCCAGCACTCACAAGCTGAACTAATGGAAAAGCTAAAAATAGACACAAAAAGCTTGGCTGCTGCATGTAGGGAGGATATTTCTGCTGACTGAGAAGCCCAGGACCAGAAGGCACAATTTGACAATAAGGGGTAAACTGTTTAAGATGGAGATGATGAGAAATGCCTTCATTCAGCAGATGGTGAACCATTAAAATTCTCTATTTTTCTAGGCTGTCAGACAGCATCTCTGGAGACGTTTCTTCAGACTGAGAGTCAGGGGAAGAAGGGTCTTGACCCTAAACATCACCTACAGTATTCCTTTTCTCCAGAGATGCTGTCTGATCTGCTGAGTTACTCCAGCTTTTTGTGTCTATCTTCGGTTTAAACTAGCATCTGCGGTTCCTTCCTATGCATAATGGAAAAACTAGCTTTCCTCAATAGTCATGTGCTTACCCTGCCTTCTGATCACCGGTGAGAGACCATAAAGTGCAGTTAGCTGCTTTGAGTGGAGAGTGACGGCACTTCTTTTACACAAGAGCGGAGAACCTATGAGTATCTCCATCTCCAGTATAGAAGCAGGAAGACAAATAAAAGTACATAATCACTGACAATACAATCTCTGCTCGGCAAAGGTAAAGCAGGTAGCAGATTCCAATGAGGAATGCTGCAGCTGTAGACATCTCACATACTGTTTGTTGTTGAGATACAGGTAGGGGAATTGCTCTCTGAAAAGTCTCCACCCTCCTGCTCCGGTTCATTCTTACAGTTTATCCTCTTTTTCTATTGGAAGCACCAAGAAACTGACCTATGTTAGAAAGTAACTGCAGAACCTTTGAAATTAGGACCTAGTCTTTCAATTCCTTACACAGACTCCACAAGAGATGTTGACAGATTTCAATAATTAGAGAGCACAAACATACAATCACTGTAACAGTCAGCAAAAATCAATCAGCAACTAACCCAAGAGTAGTTGGGGAACCAAATGCCATTGGTGATGGAGTTGTTTTTTTTGCTGCTGAACATGTGTGCTGGTATGTGTGATTAAAGATAGCATTAACTGCTGTGTTGAATAGCAGTAGCAGAACTAAAACAGCACGCTTCTCACAGTGGGCACTTTTTTATACAGAATACCACAGGCAGCACTGACACAATATCCACTTAGAATCCAAACCTTGTGGTTCAACTACCGATAATTAAAGATTTTTGGCAGGTGATAAGCGGGTAGTCTAGAGTTGTAAAGGGTAAGTCATGCCTGATCATTCTTGAATTGCCGCTCTACAATGATTTTTATCAGTGTCTCCGTATTTACGATGTTCTTCTTCGATCTTTCATGTTCACATTGATGTTGATCATCTTTACAAGGGCTGTCCCTTGAACGTTTATATGTAGCTTATGTGACCGGTGGCATTCCTGTCATTTAATGCAGCATTGCTCTGCAGTTGAATTAAACTATGAGATTTCTGGTTTCATGGGATTGAAAATGATTTCTTGATTTATGTTTGAAATCAGCAGAATGATAGGCGACAGATTGCTGAAATAATGGCCGTGAGCAAATCAGTATGATGTGACTCCTGGTGTTCCCCAAGGAATTACTTTTGGATGACAATCATTCACCATATCTATAAATGATTTGGGTAATGGGATGGAAATCCATAAATCCAATTTTGCCGATAATCTAATTATAGGTGCCATTTTAGGTAATGTAGATGGCAACAATAAATGACAAAGAATAATAATTGAGTAAATAAGAAAGATTGAGACAAATTAGTTTAAATATAACCAAATTTTGGATCATTAGATTTGTAACCATTAAAGATAGAACATTATGCTCTCTAAATCATGAATTGGAGGTTCTAAAAGACTTAGCAGTTCTTATCTGCTAATTATACCAATGTCATTGACAGGCATAGAAAATAATCAACAATACAAAATGTGGAGAAAATCTGTAGGTCAGACAGCATCTGTGGAGGTGACATTTCGAGACAGGACGTTTAAGAAAGATGCTGGAAAAATCGAAGGTAGACAAAAATGCTGGAGAAACTCAGTTGGTGAGGCAGCATCTATGGAGCGAAGGAATAGGTGACGTTTCGGGTCGAGACCCTTCTTCAGACTGATTGTAATTGAAGGGAGAAAGACAGGTGACATTTCAGGTCAGGACCCTTTTTTGAACTAAAAATAATCAAAAAGATTAACAGGTTTAAATCTGGATGACTGGATATGAGGAGGTGGAAGGTTTGCAACCACTGAAAAGCTAGACTGCACCAGATCTGGAACACTGTGAGCAGAGTTCAGTATTCCGAAAAATCCCTCCGGACAGGGACGGGACACCCGGGAGGGGACGGGAACGGCCCAGCAGCAACTCAACGGCGCCCGCAGCAATGGAGAGCCAGACCTGACCCCGCCAGTCCAGGGCTGCCGGCCAACCCGGCAGGACAGGCAGAGCCGAACTGGAGCCAACGGCTGCAGCGCCGCTGCAAGTCCGGGGCCGCCCCGCCAGCCCAGGGCCGCACCACCAGCCCAGGGCCGCCCCGCCAGCCCAGGGCCGCCCCGGATACCTCCAGACAAGGACGTGTCACCCGGGAGGGGGCAAGGATGGCCCAGCAGCAACTCAGCAGCACCCGTAGTGAAGAAGAGCCGGGCCCGACCCCGACCACGGAAGAAACATAAGCCTGCACACAACGCAGCACCACCGTTGCCGAGAATGTTTATGGCGAGCGACCTATGAACTGGGCATGCGAAGTCGGAATACCGAACTCGCTTATTCTAGGCATCATTCCTCAGGATCAATGTATTAGGGAATCATTGGTGGTGCAGCATAGACTTAGTTGACTGGATTCGAGGCGTAAAAGCATTTAAGGAAACTGCATAAACCAACAGGGCTGTCAACTCTCACGCATTGAGCGTGAGAATCATGCATTTGGCCAAATTCTCACGCTCTCACGCTGATCACAAATTTCTCACGCTCTGTCTTGAGAAATTCTTTGATCAACGAGAGTTCAAAACTCAATATCAACTGCATGGGCCGCGGGTGTTGGAGAGCCGGAAGCGTTGCGCCGCTGCCGTGAGAGTCTCTGTGACAAATTCGCTCTGGTGACCAGCATGGATCAGGCTGCGGCTCGGTGCATTCTGGAGCACAACCATTCGCTGCTGGAAGTGGGTACCAAGCACTGGGTAGAAGTGGTGGAAGATAATGGCCGTCAAATGGGGGTGGTTGGAGAAAGCATCCTGCTTGCCTGCTAAATTTTCACTTACTGTAACTGCAGGAAAAATGTTGGGGGACTCCAGAACCAGGGGTCACAGTTTAAGAATAATGGGTAGGCCAGTTAGGACTGAGATGAGGACAAACTTTCTTCACCCAGAGAGTTGTGAATCTGTGGAATTCTCTGCCACAGAAGGCAGTGGAGGCCAATTCGCTGGATATTTTCAAGAGAGTTACATTTTGCTCTTGGGGCTAGCTAAATCAAGGGATATGTGGAAAAAACAGGAAAGAGGTACTGATTTTAGATGAACAGCCATGATATTGAATGGCAGTGCTGGCTCGAAGGGCCGAATGCCCTATTCCTGCACCTATTTCCTATGTTTCTATGCTTGAGTATATGGCAATAAAACTCGACCACTTGATTTTGAAGCATTCATGCATGGTGGTGGTATATTGTAGTCATAGTGATACAGTGTGAAAACAGGCCCTTCGGCGCAACTTGCCCACACCCAACAACATGTCCTAGATACACGACCTGCTTTTGGTCCATATCCCTCCAAATCTGTCCTATCCATGTATCAGTCTAACTGTTTCTTAAATGTTGGGATAGTCCCTGCCTCAACTACCTCCTCTGGCAGGTTGTTCCATACACCCACCATCCTTTGTGTGGAAAAAGTTACCCCTTAAAAAGTTACCTCTTAAAAATACTTTAAACAAAAAACATTGAAATCATACTTCTACAATGCACTAAAACATGATTTTAATACATCAAATTTCAAAAAGCACCCCCCTCCCACACTCTCCCCCCACTCGGTCACTCCACTGCATTGCCGGGTACCCCCAAGGCCAGTGAGTAGTGATCGCTCAGCCCCCGCACTTTCAAAAATGTTCCGTGGCCCCTGGTTCAGACAGAGAGCACTACCAGATGTGAGCGGGGAACTGAGGCCAGTTGTCCGTGATGACTGGATCCCAATGCTCAGCGCTTCATGTTTCGGAGTTGGCTAATGTTATTGATTTGTAATTAGCCTGATTTGTAATTAGTTGACAAAACCTTAATTTATTAATCCGGAATATCCAGGGGGGATGGGATAAGTGTAATATTAAAATGACATGCAAGGTGTCAGGCTGTGTGGCACAACATACAGCCCCGATAAACCATTATTTCCTTCAATTAAATATTGGGAAGGTAGCACTATTAGAAAAAGAAAATAGGTGCAGGAGGGGGCCATTCGGCCCTTCGAGCCAGCACCGCACTATTGTCATTTGCCACTCAACTATTATGTTTGTTTACCTCACTGACTATTTCTAACCCCCCCCCCCCCAAATTCCTTTGCCAGGTTGAATAGAAATGTCCCCAATCTCGTTGTTTTATTAATTGAACACATAGATGAACATCCTCAAGGAGTTTAATCAGATGGAAACTGACTCAGGTGCGATGTTTAAGAGCTTTTGCAAAGAAGGGGCATATTTTAAAGGAGTGACAGAGATACTTGCAGGGGAATGTGTGAGGAGGTTATTATTTGTCTTTAATTTTAGCTTGAAGCAGAACATCTGAAGATTCAAAGTTTAATATAGTAATTGTGCTGATACTGACTCCAACCAACCACATAATGAATATCATCCATTCTGGAGGTTTTATTTTTCTGATGCCATTTAAACTTCACTTGGATTTCAATCACCAATGTAAAAGTAATTGGGAATGGGGAGCATTGGAACAAAGATTTGCCCTCGGTACATATTAACAGTAATATAATAATGTATGCATGTTGGTAGGTGCAATCAAAACAAAGATCTGTTTATCATTGTTGTGTTATGATTACCACAGAAAATATTATGTACTCTCAAGATCACATTAAATAGAATATTATTGCTTAAATATATATTGTTATTGGACTTTGCATTTCGGAAAAGTCCCAGCTGAGAGGAAGACAGCAAAATACTGAAAATATTGGGGGTGAAAATGACTTCAGGATAGTTTGTTAAGAAAATGAAGGAAATGGTAACAGAATACATACAGCTGAGTATAATTTTATGGATGAGAAATTGTGTTCAACCAATTGATGACTTCTTTGACAAAATAACTAGCATGTTAGATAACAAGGAAGCCAATGGATGTAGCAAATTTTGTTATACAAAATTTGGTCCGTGAAGTGCCCCATAAAAGATTACCGCATTAAATAAGCACCAGTGGACTTAAACATAATAAGTTAAGTCCGGGGGTGAGATATGGGGCTTTATGTGTGGGTCAGATATATTGTCAGTGCAGAGGGGCTAGGAGCAAGGCCAAGTGTGCATCCAGAGTCAAGGTCTGGAATAGTACTAGGTGTGCAGTCAAAGCTGGGACAATGGGAGTGTTCAGCACTGGGAACCTAAGCAGGTAAGCAGCTATGATCAGAGTAGAATAGGGGGCCAGTTGTAAGGCTGGACTCAGGGTCAGGAATGAGAGAAGGTATGCAACTGGAGTCAGGGTCAGGAGTCGTACCAGGTGTGCAGTGAGACCCAGGTTGGTCAACATGGGCCAAGTGCTTGATTATAATCTGATTTCCATACATGAATACACTGAGATCATTCATGTGCTGCACCTGTTGATCAGAGCCTGGCTCTACTGTGGAATGTAATTAGGAATGTAATTTAGCCTAACCATATTCATTGCTAATCCAATTTAAAGCATAAATATTGCATCAGTGTAAGTTAAAAGATTCGCTACAGTATGCACTAGATTACACAATTTCAAGCTGAAAAATGCAAAAGCTCCGTACCAATGGGAGAGGGGGGCACCCCCTCCTATACCCTCCCTCCCCCCCCCTCCTTCCGTCGCTACACTCCCTCCGGCTTGGTCTCTCTCAATTTCTCACTCCCAACTCTCACCCAGTGTTGGCAGCCCTGAAACCAATGTTTAATTCCCAGATTTTACAAAGCTAACGGGTGATTTAATTAAATATATTTTAAGGAACTGAAATTGTGATCATAGAGAAACCTTTTCCATTAGTTAGCAATTTGGGTGAGTTTGATTTAAAAACCAGGAACATTTTCAGAAGTGAAGTAGGAAAATATCTCTAAATGTAGAAGGTGATAGAATTTGCAGCAATCTCTCACAAATTTCACTTCTGAGACGGATACATTTTTTTTAACTTGAAGGTATGAAGAGATAAGGTGAAGTTACTCCACCGAGTTAACCCCGCTGAGTTACTCCAGCATTTTGTGTCTATCTTCGATTTAAACCAGCATCTGCAGTTCTTTCCTACATGTTAAGGTGAAGTTGCATCTGTAGCTACTGATCGTAAATGGTGCAACTGGCGTCAGGGGCTAAATTGTCTTGCCCTGATTCTACTTACCAATGTATGGTGAAACCTGACCAAGTGCAGTCTGAAACCTGGTCTGGATAATGAACGAACCGAATAGTCTTGGTTATTTCTGCATCCTTAGCTGCTGATTGATGTTCGTTCAAACATCCTTTTCTAAAAAAATAATGAGCATAACACTAGTCAAGCAGACAATACTGTCCTCTAACTTGACGAGCATTGAATTCGGCAGTTCCTGCCCCAGAATCAGAACCGTCCGTTTTGATCAGTCGCCCGTGAGTTAAAGGCTACCTTGCAGGAGCAATGTGTGCTTTCTGTGACCTTTGGTTATTTTGTCCCCATGTGAGATCATCTACTGCCACGGTTGACCGTGCATCGCTTTGAATCTCTACTTGTTGCTATGTACATTTTAGGTACGAAACAATAGTGGAATATAAATAATCTCAGACGAGAACTCGTGCACGGTGCTTTAGGCAGGTGCCCCGAGTGCAATATTTTAAACGCACTGTATTATTTATTCTTCAACTAAGTAGTGGTGATCAAAAGGCTGGAAATCTATTGATTAATATGTCATGAGAACCTGTCTAGCTTGCATTTCCATGGAAATTACACGTGGCGATCTTATCAAAGTGGTTCCTTTGTAGGCTATACTTGCACACTGCTACTCAAAGATCGTTCTTTGCTGCTGCTGGCGGTGATGAGCAAGGGGGAAGGGTGCAGAGCTGGTCCGCTGCAAGCGCCGGGCGTTGCCTGGACCCACGTGATGACGAACACACACAACACAGCGAGACCCAGGAGAAAGTTCAGGGGGGGGGGGGGAACCGTATCCTGGAACTTGTGTTGAAGGTTTAGTGGGGACAGGCATCAGCAGTTGTCCTGGGCGGTTCTCACAGCTTCATGAAAATAAACAACCGTGCAGGAAACATTTCAACTCGTGTACATAGGAAATGAATCCAACAAGAATCCCCTCTCTCAGCCTATAAAGTGTTGAGCATCCTGCCAGGGAACTTCATATCTACGGGATCTGAGCGCAGAATGAAAGACTGTGCACCTGTAAGGGTATAAGCGACATCGCCGAGGAACAAAAGCAACGTGCGAAAAGCCTTTTAAAATAGCGTGGTAAGAAATCGTCGCCGACTTTGTCGGAGTTTGTGATTTTGTACGTTGATAATGTGGGTGTTTGAGTTCCGAGTGGCAGTGCACGAGTGAGGTGACTGGGGCAGCAACCGTGTGAACTCCTCTTGTTGGAAGTGAACCGGCGGAGCCTGGTAAACTCTTGGTGATCCCGTCAAGCTCCCAGTTAATTGAAATTAGAAGCACGGATTTCAACTATCAGTCTAAATAGGTTTTAGATTTTGAGCAGCTCTCGTTCTCATTGATATTTATTCCCTTCAGAAGACTGGTGAATATATTCTGCTTCCTTCCACCTGAAACGCTCTGTCCACAGATGCTGCCCGACTGAACAAATCTTAACAGCATTTTTTTCTGTTTTTCCCCTCTGATTTCCACTACCTGCAGGTTGTTGCTTTTCATTTATTTATGAATCTGAGGCGACAGATCTGTAAATAAGATTTTTCACTGACGCGATCCAATACCAATGTATTTCTCCTTACTGCATTGAAGGACAGGCCGAGGAGGTGCTCTGAGCTGCGTTCTGTAACTGATCGTAAATCTTTCATAATCTCACTGGCGACGGGCCGTGCCCACAATTGCCCCCAGAACGGCTCCACTGAGCCGCGCTTCGCGTTGTGCTGAAAGCGGCCTCGCCGTCTCCGTGCGTTGGGTGTGGCGTCGCATGACGGGCGCTCAATATTGTGTGTTAGTGTGAGTGCAGGTTGTGCGGCGGCTTAAACTAAAGGGAAGGCGAGTACCTACAAAGGCTCGTAAATAGTTACTTTCAAATAGTTGGTTCATGACCTCCTTCTCCTCCCCCAAACACACTTATCCTCTCCACATTGAAGACTATTGAAGACGCTCCCTTATCCCACTGAGGAGGTTGGGGTGGATTGAGCCGGCGAGGTCTGCCCGGTGCCGTCCCTCCCCGGACAAGGGCGCGCCACAGGGCGCACATTCAATGCAATACCACTGGGAAATACCCCCGCATTTATTTTACATTCCACAGTGATTATTGTAAGTTCGGATTGGTTTTCTTTATATTGCATAGTTTTCTTTGTATTGTTTTGTATTCCCCTCAGGGTTTAAAGTATTAAACACAGTAGGGGTTCGGCTGTCGCTCGGACCCCTGGCTAGTCCATTTTCAAATCCTGAGAGATAACAGTGATTCAGAGTTTTGGGTTTGTTGTGGTTACGCTATTTTCCCAGGGTTGAAACATACAGTGCCCTCCATAATGTTTGGGACAAAGACCCATCATTTATTTATTTGCCTCTGTACTCCTCAATTTGAGATTTGTAATGGAAAAAACTCACATGTGGTTAACATTGCAGCATTGAAGTGCACATTGTCAGATTTTATTAAAGGCCATTTTGATACATCTTGGTTTCACCATGTAGAAATTACAGCTGTGTTTATACATGCCCCCCCCCCCCCCCATTTCAGGGCACCATAAAGTTTGGGACACATGGCTTCACGGGTGTTTGTAATTTCTCAGGTGTGTTTAATTGCCTCCTAATGCAGATATAAGAGAGCTCTCAGCACCTAGTGTTTCTTCCAGTCTTTCCATCACCTTTGGAAACTTTTATTCCTGTTTATCAACATGAGGACCAAAGTTGTGCCAATGAAAGTCAAAGACTGAGAAACAAGAATAAAACTGTTAGAGACATCAGCCAAACCATAGGCTTACCAACAAACTGTTTGGAATATCATTTAGAAGAAAGAGAGCACTGGTGAGCTTACTAATCGCAAAGGGACTGGCAGAGCAAGGAAGATCTCCACAGCTGATGACAGAAGAATTCTCTCTATAATAAAGAAAAATCCCCAAACACCTGTCTGACAGATCAGAAACACTCTTCAGGAGTCAGGGATGGATTTGTCAATGACCACTGTCCGCAGAAGACTTCATGAACAGAAATACAGATACTACACTGCAGGATGCAAACCACTGGTTAGCTGGAAAAATAGGATGGCCAGGTTACAGTTTGCCAGGAAGTACTTAAAAGACCAACCACAGTTCTGGAAAAAGGTCTTGTGGACAGATGAGATGAAGATTAACATATCAGGGTGATGGCAAGAGCAAAGTTTGGAGCAGAGAAGGAACTGCCCAAGATCCAAAGCATACCACCTCATCTGTGAAACTTGGGGGTGTTATGACCTGGGCATGTATGGCTGCAGAAGGTACTGGCTCACTTATCTACATTGATGATACAACTGATGATACATTGATGATACAACCACATGGTAGTAGCATAATCAATTCTGAAGTGTAAAGACACATCCTATCTGCTCAAGTTCAAACAAATGTCTCAAAACTCATTGGCCAACGGTTCAGTCTACAGCAAGACAATGATCCCAAATATACTGCTAAAGCAACAAAGGAGTTTTTCAAAGCTAAAAAATGGTAAATTCTGGAATGGCCATGTCAATCACCAGATCTGAACCCAATGAGTATGCCTTTTATATGCTGAAGAGAAAACTGAAGGGGACTAGCCCCGAAAACAAGCATAAACTAAAGATGGCTGCAATTCAGACCTGGCAGAGCATCACCAGAGAAGACACCCTGCAACATGAATTGCAGACTTCAAGTAGTCATTGCATGCAAAGGATATGCAACAAAATATTAAACATGACTACTTTCATTTATATGACATTGGTGTGTCCCAAACATTATGGTGCCCTGAAATGGGGGGACTATGTATAGACACTGCTGTAATTTCTACATGGTGAAACCAAAATGTATAAATATGGCCTTTATTAAAATCTGACAATGTGCATTTTAACCACATGTGATTTCTTCTATTACAAATCTCAAATTGTGGAATACAGAGGCAAATAAATAAATGATGGGTCTTTGTCCCAAACATTATGGATGGCACTGTACCATCATCAGGATCTGAGTTTAGCCAAGAGCGAGTTAAGTCCCATAAGCTGCCATCATAATTTCCATTGTATTAACGCAAGAGGCCAGAAGTATTGTTCTCGTAAGATTAGAGTTTCATAGTGATGTTCAAACTTGTGAATAGTTATGGGAAAACTGTTTTAGCCAACTGGAAGATCAAGTGACTGGGAGGCACAGATGTCAAATAATTGCCAAAAATATGCAGATAATTCTTTTTGATATGATCTGGAATTGATTGGGTACAAAAATGATGGTAATTGATTCATTGGCAACTTTCACAAAGAAATTGGCTGGGTGCTTTAAAAAGAAATAATTGCAAAGTTCAAGTAAGGAGAAGAAGAATGGAATGTTTCTTATGCATTCACCCCCTCCTCCAATGGGAATTGGCACAAGTGTCATGAACTGAATGGGTTTTTGGAATATTTTAATGTTACTGTTGTTTTTTGATTCTTCAAGTGCTTTTTATCCTCATTTATATCAACTCCTCACCAAGTTCCATGACACAGCACCTTGAACAATTTGTGTTGGAAGGAACTGCAGATGATGGTTTTAACTGAAGATAGACACAAAATGCTGGAGTAACTGATGCCTGTCCCGCTGAATTACTCCAACATTTTGTGACTATCTTCACCTTGAACAATTTCTCTGGTTGTCTGAGATGTGTCCTTTTCTTCCAGTTTACTGAAATTCCTCTTTCCCCATCAGTTGAGCCAGGTAAAATTTAACCAGCTGTACTGTGGAGCATACTCTCTAGTTCATTTTATTTCTTATTCTTTCTTACTGGGGGTTAACACTGCCACTCCTTTCCCCAAGACAAAAGCCAATAATCATCACTGTTTTACTTCAAACAGTAATTTCTAGATCCTGATTCTGTCCTTTTCAATTCCATTGACACCAAACCATTTGATATTGCCAACCACACTTTTGACTCCCGTCCAGTCATATCTTGCTCTTTCCATTGCCATGATTTAATTTTCTCCCCACTATTCTTTTTAGTTTTAGTTTTAGAGATACAATGCAGAAACAGGCCCTTCGGCCCACCGAGTCCACACCAACTAGCGACCCCCACAAATTAACATTATCCTGCACACACTAGGGACAATTTGCACATACACCAAGCCAATTAACCTATTAACCAATTAACATGTACGTCTTTGGAGTGTGGGAGGAAACCGAAGATCTCGGAGAAAATCCACGCGGTCACGGGGAGAACGTACAAACTGTCCAGACAGCACCTATAGTCGGGATCGAACCCGGGTCTCCGCCACTGCAAGCACTGTAAGGCAGCAACTCTACCGCTGCACCACCGTGGCAGTATTTTTCTGCACCTCTGGGGTGTGCAGAATTCTGTACATTTTATTGCACATTCATATTCATTGTTCATCGTAAGTGATGGGACAGAAAAAAACACTTTAATGTGGGATGCAGCAACAAAAAAAGGAACTTCAATTTTAGCTGTGAACACGTGTGCTCTTGAGATCCTAACATTAATTTAGTGTCAAAACAGCTGACAGCTGAAATGGAGAAACGAGGAAATGCAGATACTGGTTTGCCAAATAAGAGACAGTGCTGGAGTAAAGTCCTGACCTGAATCGTCACCTATCCTTGTTCTCCAGAGATGCTGCCTGACCTGTGAGTTATGCCAGCACTTTGTGTCTTTGACCATTGGTGAGATTGAAGTAACCCAGTGTGCAGATATAATCAAAAGAAAGGTGTGCCCCTGTCTCTAAGCGTGTACTGATTCAGCATGTCACTGAATACTCCAACAAACTTCAACAGATGACCTGTAGAATGTATCCTGACTGGTTGCACCATGTCCTGATATGGCAATTCAAAGGCACAGGAACACAAGAGGCTGCAGATAGTGGTGCACTCAGCCCAGTCCATCACTGGCGCATCCCTCCCCACCATCAAAAGCATCTGCCTGAAGCTCTATCTTAAGAAGGCGGCATCTATTATCAAGGAACCCCACAATTGGGGATATGCTTTCTTCTTGCTCATACCATTGGCAGGAGGTGCAGAAGACTGATGTTGTGCGGCACCAGGTTTAGGAACAGATACTTTTCCACGACCGTCAGGCTCTTGAACTGACCTGCACAATCCTAATCCTCTATTGGTAACGGTACACTCTTGTACCATCATGGACTTGTTTTTCTAATTGTCTTTTGATGTCTGGCAGAATTAATGTGTAATTATTTTGTGTAGAATTTGTTTTTGTGTATTGTCTGTATGCCTGTGATGCTATTGCAATCTAGATCTTAATAGTACCTTTACCTCACTGTATTTGTGCAATGGCAGTAATCTTGACTTGACGGCCGAGTACGGGACCGTTACAGCACTCTCATCCTTGGACTTAGAAATAGTGAGACTAGGAGTTGGAGAAGCTCAGCTGGACTTTTCAACATCTGCAGCATTCATAAACACACTGCTAAGAAACAGAGCTGCACTTTTGTGAATTGCGTGGGATTATTAACCTTTTCACAGAACTCAAATATGTGAATTGTCATCTCTTTGGTAAAAGCATGATTCAGTTGCCCTGAAGGATTGCCGAAAGGGCAAATTTGAAATGAAATAATTCCATTATTCTCCAAGTTCGTCTGTGTGCAGCTCTAAAGTACTGAAATTTGCATATTCATGGCCTCTTGTTTTGCAGTTGTAACCTAATGTTTTAATTTTGAGAAAATTAAATTTACTATTGATACAATCTATGATCTATATAATTATATACTGTTTATTGTGTCCGCATTCTCTGCATAAAGCAATACACAAGAGAAAATGCAGTGTAACATTTTCTTTTTAACTTTGTACTGTAAGAGCTTTTTGATGTGAAATGAATAGTTGATTATTAATATTCATGGAAAATGTTGAAATTGGAAGTGTTTCTTATTTCCCCCCACTTTGAATGTTAAAGAACCCACAGCATTAAGGTTGAAGGAAAGATACCCACACCCAGGGACGGAAATCGCTATCAAAACAATTTCTTGGTAGCCGCGCATACGTGCACACACGCACGTGCGCATGCGCACGCACACGAGGCTTCGGCTGTGGGCCCTGTGGACGGTAACATCGGGAGCTAACCTGGTTGATGACCGACTCCGAACTCCAGCAACTGCAGATTCATCTGTCCCGAAATGTGGGGCTGGAATCGGCCCCTTCGTTGGGCCTTTCATCGCCCGGCGTGGCTTAAAATCGACCAGCGGGGGCTTCAACATCGGAAGCCTCGATCGCCTCGATAGAGGGCGATGAAAGGCCCCGCAAACGGGCTGATTCAGCCCTTAGAAAGCGTCTGATACCCGCTTGAATCTTTCAAAAGCTACAATGTGATAAATAACACTTAAACAAGTAAAACTGAAGCAAATAAAGGCAAACAAAAGAACCAACCTTGGAGGGGGAAGAGAGATCAGAAAAACATACTAAATAACGTGAGTGACCTGAATGAGTGACTTACCTGCAAGCCAGCCAGGAGACCCGTTCGACTGGAGCCCTTAATGACCTGACCCATTTAAATCCGATACCCGTTTAAATCTTTCCCATCCACCAATACATCCAATTAGTTCAAATGATAATTGTACTCGCATCAGACAGCTTTAAGAAATTCTCCGTGAATACCTTCAGTAACATCTGAACGTCAAAACACAATTGGTGACACATCGTGTTAATACGATGTTAATAGAGACAATTAACAAGCGCTTAACAGTGACATTTCAAAATCCGGATTACAAAACATGGGGGAGATTGTCCCCCACCTCTCAAAACATGGGAGTGACGTGTGTTCCCCCCCCATCCCCCCTGGGGTTTCCGCCCATGGCCACACCCCAATGTAACATCATCAATACCACACAGGGTTACCAAACTAAATTTTGAATTACTATTCTTACATGAAGTTTTTACAATTAAAGCGAACTGAGTAGGTTTGTCCGTGGACTTCTAGTGAAGAGTCCTTAACTTTCTTTCTCTCCCCCTTGATGCTGCCTGACCTGCTATGTCAAGGGTTCCCAACCTGGGGTAAATTTACCCCCAGGGGGTAAATTCGTTGATTCTGTATTTGTACATATTTTTCCTCATTGACTGACTATGTTTGGTTCTGGTATACCAGTCTCTTTTCATCATTAGTTGTTCATAAATAAGTGAAATAACATTGTTATGTGCTATTAAAGTTACCAGGGGTAAACGGGGCGAAAAAGGTTGGGAACCCCTGTGCTAAGTGCTTCCAGCATTTTCTGTCTTTTGTATTGGATTTTCAGCATCATCATTTGTTTTTACTCCAGAAGGCTGAATCATGCGGAAAAAAACATGTGACTCTAGGATTTAACTTTAGGACCTGCATATACATTTGGTGTGTTGTGAAATGCCACAGGCAGTTCTTATTTTATCCCATGCTGTTATCCCATATTGTTTTAGCCCATCCTGTTACAGTTGAAGAGTTAATTGTGTGAATTGTAACAAGCCATTTGAAGAATCAACAATTCCCACCTGTGTTTGCATTTCCTAGCTTAAAACAGCAAGAATAAGTCAATGGATGGGCATGGAGGCAGCACACCTGAAGGAGGCAAAGTAAAGGAGAGCTGAAAGATTTTGAGCAAGTGAAAAGGTGTACATGTGAATTCAGGAGAACTGGAGTGAGAAACTGGAAATACATCAGAATGATCTAAGCAGATGAAGCTGAAATGAGAGGAGACCAAGGTTGGATGAAGAGAGTGGCCACAATGTGAGCAAGGGATAAAAGACCACCAATCAACAACAGAACCAAGTCCTGCATGATGGAGAGGACTGGAAAAATGAAGTATGTGTTGGTGTGACATACTTGTCACAGGGCTGTTTCTTGTGTACCAATTTATGTTTGTGTAAGAAATACACAAACTATGGACTTCATGTCCATAGTCTTAATTTTAAGGGCCACAGCCAAGTTCTCCTGGTAGGAATTTGTTAGAGAAGATTTGTTGACGAGTTTGGACACCTGATTTTTTTTCCCCTTTGTAAGCCTTTAATGGCAAATGGTAGAAGTGGCTAGTTGGCCTGCTCCAGAAGGTGATGGAGAAGGTGTTGTGGAGAAGTCAGTGACTTCCGTATGGACTGATCAGCAATTGTAAGTAGCAACGATCAGCAGCTGGAGTGATCCTGGGGTTATGGATGCTAAGGCACTGAGTACAGATGAGCTAGAAATGGACAGGTTTTTGAATGCTTTAAGCATTGAGCGATTATATGGATTTAAATGGAATGTGAAATAAATGTAGATTGATCATTCTTGTTGTAGAAGGTGGAATATATTTGATCAAATGACCTGCTGCTGTCCGAGCAAACCCAGCCCCTGAGTTTGTCTGAGACTGTTTTCGTTTGTTATCATATGTGATGGTGTGAAGTGTAATGGTGGTGGGATGGGATATGGCACAGGATTTTGGAAGTAGCTTGTGCAAATTTAAGTCTTTTGCCTACGCATTGGCTGAATCTTTGTCCGTAACATTTTAAAAACAGAGAAGTCATGGAAACATGCTGCATTCACAAAACACTAAACCAGAGGTGGGCAGCAGTTGAGTCAGAGGAAATGTCAAGACACCCGAAGGAGTTGAGTGAAATCTGCAAATGCTTGAACAATAGCAAATGAAATCCAGTGTAAACAACAACCCTTCCACAAGTAGCAATCGACTGTAAGAACACAACACCTTTTGCGGAGATTTTGTATTAAACTAGATGTACTAACCAAACTTTGCCTTTTTGACAAATTTTTACATTGTCCAGTTATTCCTCGACAACAGTGAATAAGGCACAGGGCATTGTTTCACTGTCCGATTTTATACGTTACTAGACCAAGTGGGACCCGTTGGATCCCTGTCACATGGAAGGTTTGGCCCCTCAACGCAATACCCATTCCCCCAACCCAATATTCCACCACTCACCCGTTCCCCCAATGCAATACTCCACCACTCACCCATAGCTCCCAACTGCACAGGGGCGGCTCATTTCCCCTTATCCCCCGGCACTCCCTCCCCCTCCTCTTCATCCTCCCTCTTTTTAAACTTTTTAAAAAATGTAAGCAATTGCTGCCAGGACTTTAAAAAAAATTCCAATTCCACTTCCCCTGCCACCCCCAGCACTTCCTCCCTCTCCTGTTTAGTCTCCCTCTGTCAGGACTCTGTGTTCTGTGATTGCGACACCGCAGTGTTTAAGTCATTCTTTCTCAACCTGGATTTTGTAAAGTTAAAAATGTGAATAACGTAAAATATAACATCAATCTGAATGATACATGATGAAAACACACCACAAGACATTGTGAGTAAGGTGGTGCAAAAATTGTAGCGCTATTGAGTACCGTTTTGGCATAATTTCAGGATCTCACTCACATGCAGACATCCAAACAAACAAGATGATAGTTTAGTAATATACTAGACTAAGTGGGACCCGTTGGCCACCAAATTCAAATCCATTTGTGCAAATGTTTTTTTTGGGGGGGGGGGGGGGTTGAAGTAAAACGGCAGTGGTTGTTTGAGGGGGGAGGGGTGGGTTGAAGTAAAAAGGCAGTGCAAATGGTTGTTTGGGGGATTTGGGGTTGAAGTAAAAAGGCAGTGCAAATGGTTGTTTGGGGGGTTTTGGGTTGAAGTAAAAAGGCAGTGCAAATGGTTGTTTGGGGTTTTTTGTGGTTGAAGTAAAAAGGCAGTGCAAATGGTTGTTTGGGGGGGGGGTTGGGTTGAAGTAAAAATGTCACCCAACCATTTGCACTGCCTTTTACTTCAACCCAAACCCACCCCCCCAAACAACCATTTGCACTGCCTTTTTACTTCAACCCCCAAAAAAACCATACAACCATTTGCAGTGCCTTTTTACTTCAACCCAAACCCCCCCCCAAACAACCATTTGCACTGCCTTTTTACTTCAACCAAAAAAAAACCCAAAACAACCATTTGCAGTGCCTTTTTACTTCAAACCAACCATATTTTCATTTTCAAACCACATTAAGGGCACTCACAGTTGAGTAGACATGTGTTCAGTGTTATTCAGAGCTTAGAGAGACATGAACCTCTCGCTTCCTCCATCTTGCAGAGACTGAGTGAAGCACACCACTTCCGGGTTTTATAGTCCCTCCCCCCTCCCACCAGCAGGGGCAGCAGAGAGAATGACAAAATGTTTTAAAACATTAATATATCTCTGATTTTTCATCGATGGTAAAAATCCTCTGGTCCAGTGCAGCGGAGGGGGGCTCTGAGCGAGGTGGCCAAAAATGACGGCCGTAGGTGGCGCCGTTCTCTCGGAAATCACAGCACAGCGAGCCAAAAGCGGTCAAGGTCAGACTTTTAGTAATATTCTAAAGTACTAAAGATATTCTTTAGCTTCTCTTGTGTTTACCTCTAGCAAGACCAACCAGTTTTCAATGTTAAATTGAATATTTGGGTCGGAGATTCAATGTAATGGGATGAATCAAATTTGTTCTGGCTGTAGTGTCCTCTAGAACCTGCTTGGCTCTGCAGTCAGGAAATTAGGATATTTTAATCTATCAGAAATAAAAGTGTGAGCATCTACCATTATTAGTTCAAACTGCTGCAGTCCCTTGGGTTCTGTAGTTCTGTGAGCTATGACGTAGCTGAAGAGACCTATGCAAGTTCTGCTATGGCTGCGGCAGGTGCAGCCTGACTGGGTAGGTGGGTTGTTAGGGCTGTTGGCACATCTTTTTATGCATGGCCTTGGGGCACTCACCAATGTCCTGGATGCAGCTGCTCTATTTTTCCCAAGCATAGCCTAAGAACTCTCAAAAGTTGGTAATGAGACTTTGCAGATATTCTTATACAATTTTCTTCCTGTCATGACGGAGCTCAGGGTAGAGTGTAATAAAAAAGAACTACAGATGCTGGTTTATATAAAGATAGACACACAGTGCTGGAGTAATTCAGCGAGTCAGGTAGCATCTCTGGAGAGCAATGGGTGATGTTTTGGGTCAGGACCCTAACAACCCACCTACCCAGTCAGGCTGCACCTGCCGCAGCCATAGCAGAACTTGCATAGGTCTCTTCAGCTACGTCATAGCTCACAGAACTACAGAACCCAAGGGACTGCAGCAGTTTGAACTAATAATGGTAGATGCTCACACTTTTATTTCTGATAGATTAAAATATCCTAATTTCCTGACTGCAGAGCCAAGCAGGTTCTAGAGGACACTACAGCCAGAACAAATTTGATTCATCCCATTACATTGAATCTCCGACCCAAATATTCAATTTAACATTGAAAACTGGTTGGTCTTGCTAGAGGTAAACACAAGAGAAGCTAAAGAATATCTTTAGTACTTTAGAATATTACTAAAAGTCTGACCTTGACCGCTTTTGGCTCGCTGTGCTGTGATTTCCGAGAGAACGGCGCCACCTACGGCCGTCATTTTTGGCCACCTCGCTCAGAGCCCCCCTCCGCTGCACTGGACCAGAGGATTTTTACCATCGATGAAAAATCAGAGATATATTAATGTTTTAAAACATTTTGTCATTCTCTCTGCTGCCCCTGCTGGTGGGAGGGGGGAGGGACTATAAAACCCGGAAGTGGTGTGCTTCACTCAGTCTCTGCAAGATGGAGGAAGCGAGAGGTTCATGTCTCTCTAAGCTCTGAATAACACTGAACACATGTCTACTCAACTGTGAGTGCCCTTAATGTGGTTTGAAAATGAAAATATGGTTGGTTTGAAGTAAAAAGGCACTGCAAATGGTTGTTTTGGGGGTTTTTTTGGTTGAAGTAAAAAGGCAGTGCAAATGGTTGTTTGGGGGGGGGGGTTTGGGTTGAAGTAAAAAGGCACTGCAAATGGTTGTTTGGTTTTTTTGGGGGTTGAAGTAAAAAGGCAGTGCAAATGGTTGTTTGGGGGGGTGGGTTTGGGTTGAAGTAAAAAGGCAGTGCAAATGGTTGTTTGGGGGATTTGGGGTTGAAGTAAAAAGGCAGTGCAAATGGTTGTTTGGGGGGTTTTGGGTTGAAGTAAAAAGGCAGTGCAAATGGTTGTTTGGGGTTTTTTGTGGTTGAAGTAAAAAGGCAGTGCAAATGGTTGTTTGGGGGGGGGGGTTGGGTTGAAGTAAAAATGTCACCCAACCATTTGCACTGCCTTTTACTTCAACCCAAACCCACCCCCCCAAACAACCATTTGCACTGCCTTTTTACTTCAACCCCCAAAAAAACCAAACAACCATTTGCAGTGCCTTTTTACTTCAACCCAAACCCCCCCCCCCAAACAACCATTTGCACTGCCTTTTTACTTCAACCAAAAAAAAACCCAAAACAACCATTTGCAGTGCCTTTTTACTTCAAACCAACCATATTTTCATTTTCAAACCACATTAAGGGCACTCACAGTTGAGTAGACATGTGTTCAGTGTTATTCAGAGCTTAGAGAGACATGAACCTCTCGCTTCCTCCATCTTGCAGAGACTGAGTGAAGCACACCACTTCCGGGTTTTATAGTCCCTCCCCCCTCCCACCAGCAGGGGCAGCAGAGAGAATGACAAAATGTTTTAAAACATTAATATATCTCTGATTTTTCATCGATGGTAAAAATCCTCTGGTCCAGTGCAGCGGAGGGGGGCTCTGAGCGAGGTGGCCAAAAATGACGGCCGTAGGTGGCGCCGTTCTCTCGGAAATCACAGCACAGCGAGCCAAAAGCGGTCAAGGTCAGACTTTTAGTAATATTCCAAAGTACTAAAGATATTCTTTAGCTTCTCTTGTGTTTACCTCTAGCAAGACCAACCAGTTTTCAATGTTAAATTGAATATTTGGGTTGGAGATTCAATGTAATGGGATGAATCAAATTTGTTCTGGCTGTAGTGTCCTCTAGAACCTGCTTGGCTCTGCAGTCAGGAAATTAGGATATTTTAATCTATCAGAAATAAAAGTGTGAGCATCTACCATTATTAGTTCAAACTGCTGCAGTCCCTTGGGTTCTGTAGTTCTGTGAGCTATGACGTAGCTGAAGAGACCTATGCAAGTTCTGCTATGGCTGCGGCAGGTGCAGCCTGACTGGGTAGGTGGGTTGTTAGGGCTGTTGGCACATCTTTTTATGCATGGCCTTGGGGCACTCACCAATGTCCTGGATGCAGCTGCTCTATTTTTCCCAAGCATAGCCTAAGAACTCTCAAAAGTTGGTAATGAGACTTTGCAGATATTCTTATACAATTTTCTTCCTGTCATGACGGAGCTCAGGGTAGAGTGTAATAAAAAAGAACTACAGATGCTGGTTTATATAAAGATAGACACACAGTGCTGGAGTAACTCAGCGAGTCAGGTAGCATCTCTGGAGAGCAATGGGTGATGTTTTGGGTCAGGAGGAGGGTCAGAAGGAGGGTCTCGACTCAAAGCGTCACCTATTCATTTTCTCCTGAGATGCTCCCTGACCCGCTGAGTTACTCCAGCATTTTGTCTATCTCAGGGAAGAGTGCTTGATTTAACAAGTGACAGTCACTTGGACTATGTAACCTGCCCGCGGGAACTGAGAGTGATTAGAACTTTGTTCCTGGGGGTGATTGTCACTCTATATGAAGAAAGTAGATTTTCGTGCTGCCGAAGTGTTCTCTGAGGAATCCATTTTGGTATAGAGCACTTCTTCCCATTTTTACTTTTTCTGGGATCAAAACAGGAGGGAGTTTATGGAAGGACCATGCTAATCCAAAATAGATTTGTTGCGTTGAGACTTATTTTGCTTGATTGATTCAAATTCGCCTGGCTTGACATTGACATTATACATTACTACTATCTATGGGAAGTAAAACATGAGTGCAGCAGAAGGGTGCCAGGTTTTTTAATATTGTCATCTCTTCAAAATGGATGTACGGTAGGTGGAATTCATCATCTGCATATTTTATTATCTGCGGTTGTGAGGTTACGAAGCGCACCTTTATCATTTTTGCGTTGGTTTGGCTTATTTCGCTAACAAAATGAGAAGTAATTTGATTTTATTACAATTACAATATTGATTTTTTTAAAGATTTAATTCAATTTGAATTACTCAATCCAACTAACCTGCCTCAGTGCATTTCTTTCCCAATCTCTCAAATGTCTCAAGTGGCGAGTTGTAGAGGCATACAGAGCAGGAAACAGCCATTCAACACACCAAGTCTAAGCCATCAAGTACCATACAGAGTAATCACGTTTTATTATCCTATCAACTCACCCTAAGTTCGCCCATTCGCTTACACAGTGGAGGCAATTTACAATTCAATTGACTTGCATGTCTGGGATGTACGAGGAAGACAGAGCACCTGGTGGAAACCCATGCCGTCCCAGAGACTGCATGCACTCTGCAGCCATAGCACCCTGAGGTTGAGCCTGGTTTGGTGTAGCAATGAGCCGACAGTTCTACTGGCTACGCCACTCTGCAGCCAAAGGCCATGTTTTAAAAGAAAATTCCCAATAAAGAAACTACTGCTATAAAAACAAACAATTTGTTTGGGATTTTGTTCATAAGCTTTTTGGACTTCCAAATCAAAAGTGTCATGGTGGATGAGCGTGTGTAGGAAGGAACTGCACATGCTGGTTTCAACCGAAGATAGACACAAAATGCTGGAGTAACTCAGAGGGACAGACTGAAGTCTGAAGAAGAGTCTCGACCCAAAACGTCACCTATTCCTTCTCTGTAGAGATGCTGCCTGTCCCGCTGAGTTATGCCCCTGTCCCACTTAGGAAACCTGAACGGAAACCTCTGGAGACTTTGCGCCCTACCCAAGGTTTCCGTGCGGTTCCCGGAGGTTCCCGGAGGTTTTTGTCAGTCTCCCTAATGGTGGAAAGTGGTTTCTGCTTCTTCTATGTTCCGGCGATTATTTCAAAAAATTCAAAACCAGCTGCGACTAAAAATAGGTTGCCGTTTTAAAAATCGGTAATTTCTTAGTCGAAGCCGGTTGCGATGCTAGTTGAAGGTGGTTGCCGGAGGTTGCAGATGGTTGCCGGAGGTTGCAGGTAGTGGAAGGTAAGACCTTGGAGACGGTGAAGGAGACGGTGAAGGTCAGCAACAGCGGCTGTGGCCCCGTCCGGGGAGGTGGTGAGAATCGACAGCCGCGGGCCGCAGTTTCGTTGGTTCGGTTTGGCCGGGAAGGCGGTGAGGGTCGGAGAGGCGGTGGATGTTGTTGCTGCTCCTCGTGGTGGCCATCTCGGCCTCGTGGTGGTTGGGCAGGTGGCGCCGCGGTGGAGCTGGCTGCTGCGGGCAGGCGGTCGAGTTGAGCAATGTCGGTGGAGGGAACGGTCTGGAGTGGGGGTGTGTGTATGTGGGTGGGTGCGTTGGTGAGTGAGTGTGTGAGTGAGTGTGAGTGTGTGTGTGGGTGTATGTGTGTGTGGGTGAGTGTATGCGTGTGGGAGTGAGTGGGTGGGTGTGTGCATGAGTGTGTGTGTGAGTGAGTATGTGTGGGTTACTGGGTGAGTATATGTGTGGGTGTGAGTGAATGTGGGTGTGTGAGTGTGGGTGTATGAGTGGATGTGTGAGTGTGGGAGAATAGATTAAGGGTAAACAATCAAGGAAATTGTGTCATTTGATAATAATCAAAAAATTATCAAAAATTTCCTGTGTAAAGTATACTTCTCTCTAATTAGAGTAAACAAGCAAGGAACAGGTATCAATACAAGTAGGTGTAGGAGTAATATAAAATATTTTCAATATGACAAGTGTAAACAAGCAAAGAGTTGGTGTCATTTTAAGGTATGATTATCACAAATTTTCTGTGTAAATTAAGAAGTCTCAAGCAAGAAAAATGTAAGGCAGACAAAAATGCTGGAGAAACTCAGCGGGCGAGGCAGCATCTATGGAGCGAAGGAAATAGGCAACGTTTCGGGCCGAGACCCTTCTTCAGACCCGAACGTTTCCTTCGCTCCATAGATGCTTCCTCACCCGCTGAGGTTCTCCAGCATTTTTGTCTACCTTCGATTTTCCAGCATCTGCAGTTCCTTCTTATGCAAGAAAAATGTGTTATTTTAAGGCACAATAAAAACAAATCACAGGATAAATTAAAGGTAAACAGGCAAGAAAATGGTGCCATTTCAAGGTACAATTATCAAAAACATTATCAAAAAACGCCCCCTTTTACCCTTACCAGGGGCGTTGCCCCTTGGAACCCTGTCAGGGGGTAATGTCCCCTGGACCCTCATCTCTCTTCCTCTTTCAGTTTTTTCCTGTCTCATGCCTAATAACTGCAGAGGTCAGTGTGACAGGCTTGTAGTCATTAAGACCAGCAATCTTTGTATTTTTGGGAACAGGGGCAATAGTGGAGACTTTGAAGCAGGCAGGTACTGTGCAGGTTTGCAGGGACTGGTTGAAAAACAAAGTTTTCCATTATCATGGTTTCAGATTGAACAACTAAGAGATGAGAAAATGGACCATCAGTGCTCTATTGAAGTATGAATATAGATAAGTTAACCATCTTGTGTGTAATTATTATGTAGTTCAGTGTTGTTCTGAGCAACCTGGACTAATGGATTGACTGATCACCTTCTCAGATTTCCCTGAAAATCAGTGTCTGTACATCAGAGTACATAAGTAACACAACAGAAAACAAGGTCTCAACTCCAAATTCGAATGAACATTTGGCAATAATTCGAGCTATATCAATGGTTCATAACTTCGAAGGAACTTTGAGTTGAAAATTGATTTTTTTGCTATGTTCTTTGTACCAGAGGTGTGCAAAACATGATTTTCAATCAAATCTGAGATGGTGACCAGCCAACCTTCTTACTTACTTTTATTTGGTACAGAATCAAATCATCCAATACCAGGCGATATATATACAAGTCTCTGATAAACCATCAATGTTTGCTGGATTTTGGTCCTTGAAAATTGAATTTTTTTACCTTGAAAGTCCTTGAATTTATAGCTGTTCCAAGTGTATGAACCCTGCTTATGCCTATCTTTCAATCACCTACCTAAGCAATGTCATTGTGTAGATCAGTCAAATTATTGACTTGTAAATGTTAAGTATTTAATTGTTCCATACCCAGCGTATATGACAATTAAACACGCTTAATTCTTGACTGTGTTTGGTAATAGTCCTATGAAATACCTTCGGAGGTATGCTGTCATAAAATTGTATACAGTGTACATTGTTGTATATTGTATATAGATATACAACAATGACTAAAACAGCAATTTATATTTCATAATTTGCAATACAGCTGCTTTATGGCTAGTAAAAATAAATGTGTACTAATAATTATCATATTACAAATGTATCATCCTTATTAATATAATAATTAGCCATAATCAAATCACATTTACAAAACCAGTTTAAATTAATTCAATGACCTGGAATGAAGCTTATAATCTCAAGTTTTGATGTTGTATGATTGTGCAAGAGCTAATAATCAAGTAATGTATTTACTATCATATTAAACATCATGTTTGCTGTCAGAGTGGAAGGTCTGTGTCCTTTAGTCTCCATTGATGGTGCAGTTCATAATTGGACAAAATCTGGACATGCTTTTATGTGAAAATTTAATTTCACCGGAAGCCTTTTAAATTAAAAAAATTATATTTCAATAATTGGCAAATTCAGCAATAGTTTGGGGATATTCCAGCTATTTTAGAATTAGCCACAGCAAATGGGTTTATTCATAGAGACAGTGGAGCCACAAGGCAGAAGATGCAGCTATTCTTATGGTGAGTTACATTCTGTGTGGAACATCTTGTCATCAAAACATTTTTTTTTTGTCTATTGGTTAAGTATATCAAAATAATTATGTGGAGAAGGGTGTGGGTTTGGATGTTGGTGGGATAGAGATTCATGGAGTGTTCAGTTATGAGCACTAGGATAAATAGTCATTTAATTTTTACTGGACAGAGCTTTGTGTTTACGTAGACAATCTAGATCTAAATCTCGTCCTAGGATTGAAACATACGGTGTCCTTCATTATGTTTGGAACAAAGACCCATCATTTATTTATTTGGCTCGGTACTCCACAGTTTGAGATTTGTAATAGAAAAAAATCACATGTGGTTAAAGTGCACATTGTCAAATTTTAATAAAGGCCATTTTTATACATTTTGATTTCACAATGTAGAAATTACAGCAGTTTATACATAGTCCCCCCCATTTCAGGACACCATAATGTTTGGGACACAGCAATGTCATGTAAATGAAAGTAGTCATGTTTAGTATTTTGTTGCACATCCTATGCATGCAATGACTACTTGAAGTCTGCGATTCATGGACATCACCAGTTGCTCTGGTGATGCTCTGCCAGGCCTGTATTGCAGCCATCTTTAGCTTATGCTTATTTTGGGGGCTTGTCCCCTTCAGTTTTCTCCTCAATTGGGTTCAGATTGGGTGATTGACTTGGCCACTCAAGAATTCAGCATTTTTTAGCTTTGGAAAACTCCTTTGTTACTTTAGCAGTATGTTTGGGATCATTATCTTGCTATAGAATGAATCGCCGGCCAGGGCCGGATTTACGTGTAAGCTTGACAAGCTTAAGCTTAGGGCCTCGAGATCTAGGGGGGCCTCGCATATCCGGATTTACCACTAGGCTTCATGGGCTGAAGCCTAGGGCCTCGAAATCTAGGCGGCCTCAACTCTGGGCGGGCCCCCCTCTCTATCTCTCTCTCTCTCTCTCTCTGTCTGTCACTCTCCGTCTCCGCCCGCCATCCGTATCCGCGTCCGGGCCGCCGGGCTTCGCTCCTCATCCGCCGGCACGGCAGGCCACCTTGCACATGCGCACTGCTATGGCTAGCACATCCTCCCCCCTGCACATGCGCACAACCACGGCCAGCACATCATCGGCCGCTCTGCGCATGCACACTGCCACGGAAACTGGTCGATGCTGGGCACTTTCTCCCTTGCTTTGAATTGTGGGAGATCTGGCCGCCATTGCTGTCCGGTCATCGCCTCACCTAAAACCACTGAAAACCAACGCAGAATTACTCCCTGACTCTGGATCTGGAGTAACTCCCTGGAATAACTCTTGCTTCTGGTTTCCTGGTCCTCCATAAATATTCTAAAAGGAAATTAAACTGAAGGTGGTGGAGGGCTGATCAATAATAGCCTATTTCACTTTATCTGTTTATTTATTGTGTATATATATGGTCTATGGTATATAAACACACTGAACTTTTATCTCCTGTTCTGTATTCTATTTACATATTCTGTTGTGCTGCAGCAAGCAAGAATTTCATTGTCCTATCTGGGACACATGACAATAAAACTCTCTTGACTCTTGACTTGGACTTAAGCAAAAAAGGGTTCTCGGGGAAAAAAGAGGTACCTTAAATTTAGTTGCGTCTGGTTGGGTAACTATGGTAGCTTGAAGACTATTCCATGCTTTAATTGTGTGGGGGAACTCCCTGGAGCAGCCAGCACCTCTGGATAGAAGAAATTGGGTGACGTTTTGGGTAGAGACCCTTCTTTAGACTCCCTCTGGTTTTAGTGTTTTTAGTTTAAATTAGATACAGCGTGGAAACAGGCCCTTCGGCCCAACGAGTCCACGCCGACCACTGATCACCCATACACTAGTTCTATCCCACACATTAGCAGAGTAAGTCAAGTCAAGAGTGATTTATTCTCTCAAGTCCCAGTTAGAGCAATGAAATCCTTACTTGCAGCAGCACAACAGAATAGGTAAACATAGTACTCTGTAAACAATGTTATAAATGAGAATAATATATTTATATAGTTATATATTGTGTGTGTGTGTGTGTGTATAATATATATACCCATACTCACTCACTCACTCACACACACACACACACACACTCACACACACACACACACACACACACACACACACACACACACACACACACACACACACACACACACACACACACACACACACACACACACACACACACACACACACACACACACAATTTCCCTCTTGGGACTAATAATGTTCTATCGTATAGTATCGTGTGTGTTGGAAGAAACTGCAGATGCTGGTTTAAACTGAAGATAGACACAAAAAGCTGGAGTAACTCAACAGGTTAGACAGAATCTCTGGACAAAAGGAAAATATTACGTTTTGGGTTGGGTCTGAAATAGGTTCCTGCACACATGTTTGGAATGTGGAAAGAAACAAGAGCACCCAGAGAAAACCCATGCGATCAAAGGGAAAAGGAGCAAACTCTACATTGACAGCACCCATATTCAGGATCAATTCCGAGTCTCTGGCACTTTTAGGCAGCAACTTTATGGCCAATGTACTGTCCCATAGTCTTGAACTTAATTAAAACATACAGTAGCTGCAAAGGGGGACATAGCGTCACTTGGAGATTTAAAATTGAAAATGGATATTTTCATTTTTTTAGTAACCAAAGTTATCAAAGTATAATTTTTTGTGTGTTGGAAAACAAAATATAGTGGCACAGCTAGTAGACTTGCTTCCTCACACGCCAGAGATCTGTGTTCGATCCTGTCCTCGGGCACTGTCTGCGTTGAATTTGCACATTCTCCCTGCAAGCATGTGGGTTTCCTCCCACATCCCAAAGACGCATTGGCTTTGTAGGTTAACTTGTCTCTGTAAAATTGCCCCGAATGTGTAGGGAGTGGGTGAGGAAAGTGGGATAACAGAACTTGTGTGAATGGGTAGACAAAAATGCTGGAGAAAGCGGGTGAGGCAGCATCTATGGAGCGAAGGAAATAGGCGACGTTTCTGGTCGAGACCCTTCTTCAGACTGATGTGAGGGTGGGGGGGATGGGAAGAAGAAAGGAAGAGGTGGAAACAGTGGGCTGAGGGAGAGCTGGGAAGGGGAGGAGAAAGCAGGGATTATCTGAAATTGAAGAAGTCAATGTTCATACCGCTGGGGTGTAAACTGCCCAAGCAAAATATGAGGTGCTGCTCCTCCAATTTATGGTGGGCCTCACTCTGGCCATGGAAGAGGCCCAGGACAGAAAGGTCGGATTCAGAATGGGAGGGGGAGTTGAAGTGCTCAGCCACTGGGAGATCAGATTGGTTATTGCGGACCGAACGGAGGTGTTGGGCGAAGCGATCGCCAAACCTATGCTTGGTCTCACCGATGTAGAGCAGCTGACACCTAGAGCAGTGGATGCAATAGATGAGGTTGGAGGAGGTGCAGGTGAACCTCTGCCGCACCTGGAAAGACTGCTTGGGTCCTTGAATGGAGTCAAGGGGGGAGGTAAAGCGACAAGTGTAGCATTTCCTGCGGTTGCAAGGGAAAGTGCCAGGAGAGGGGGTGGTTTGGGAGGGAAGGGACGAATTGACCAGGGAGTTACGGAGGGAGCGGCCCCTGCGGAAAGCCAACAGGGGAGGAGATGGGAAGATGTGGCCAGTGGTGGGTTCCCATTGGTAGACAAAAAAGCTGGAGAAAATCAGCGGGTAAGGCAGCATCTATGGAGAGAAGGAATAGACGACGTTTCGGGTCGAGACCCTTCTTCAGATTGATCTCGGGGGGGGGAGGGACACACGAAAAAGGAAGGAAGAGGCGGAGTCAGTAGGCTGTGAGAGAGCTGGGACTGGGAGGGGAAGGAGAAAGCAAGGACTACCTGAAATTAGAGAAGCCAATGTTCATACCGCTGGGGTGTAAACTACCTAAGCAAATATGAGATGCTGCTCCTCCAATATGCGGTGGGCCTCACTGGCCATGGAGGAGGCCCAGAACAGAAAGGTCGGATTCGGAATGGGAAGGGGAGGTGAAGTGTTGAGCCACCGGGAGATCAAGTTGGTTATTGTGAACTGAGTGGAGGTGTTGTGCGAAGCGATCGCCAAGCCTGCGCTTGGTCTCACCGAGGTTGATCATACGCTGAATAATCCAACCACATTTTTGTTTGGAAGTGGAAAGAAATAAAAGAAATTGCATTCATTGCAATGTGTAAAAAGAGTTGAGATACTGTATTATGATTTTGCTGCATGTCTTGTGGTATATATCATGTCTTGATTGGTGAATATGTTTAGTTTGTGACTTTATTTGAAGCAGAAATAATGTGAATGCTTCATTGAGCATAATTCCGACTGGTAACTTCGTCCGAGCACATTATCGCACGCGTCATGCAAGCCGTCTTAAATGACCACCTAAACTGTCATTTGGCAACTTAAAAAGCTGCCTAGGTTGCCTGGCTGACAACAGAGAAAAAAAATTAAGTGAGAGCCCTGCAAGGTGTATAATATTTTTGACACTATCACAGGCCTTTCTTACGTATGCTGTCACAACGCACTGTAGTCTCTAAACAACCCTTCAGTAATTATTCTTGCACTCCATTTCAGAATAATAGTGTTTTAAGCCAATAACTTGACACTAGCACTGGCAATAAATAAATAAATAAAAAGCGTGACTTTTCAGCCCCTTATCTCATTGGCCACGCTCGGCTGCAAATCGGTGTCAATCTGGTGGACCATCTTCCTCTGGTCGTGGGGGTGGGGGATTGGGAGGGGCCTCACAAGTGGAACAGCTAAATCCGGCCCTGCCGCCGGCCAATGAGTTTTGAGGCATTTGTTTGAACTTGAGCAGATTGGATGTGTCTATACACTTCAGAATTCATTATGCAGTTGTATCATCAATGAAGATAAGTGAGCCAGTTCCTTCAGCATCCATACATGCCCAGGCCATACCACCCCCACCACCGTGTTTCACAGATGAGGTCGTATGCTTTGGATCTTGGGCTGTTCCTTCTCTCCTCCATACTTTGCTCTTGCCATCACCCTGATATAAGTTAATCTTCGTTTCATCTGTCCACAATATCTTTTTCCAGAACTGTGGTTGCTCTTGTAAGTGCTTCTTGGCAAACTGTAACATGGCCATCCTATTTTTGTGGCTAACCAGTGGTTTGCATCTTGCAGTGTAGCCTCTGTATTTCTGTTCATGAAGTCTTCTGCGGACAGTGGTCATTGACAAATCTACACCTGATTCCTGAAGAGTGTTTCTGATCTGTTGGATGGGTGTTTGGGGATTTTTCTTTATTATAGAGATAATTCTTCTATCATGAAGCTGTGGAGGTCTTCCTTGGTCTGCCAGTCCCTTTGCGATTAGTAAGATCACCAGTGCTCTCGTTCTTCTTAATGATATTCCAAACAGTTGATTTTGGTAAGCCTAAAGTTTGGCTGATGTCTCTAACAGTTTTATTCATGTTTCTCAGTCTCATAATGGCTTCTTTGACTTCATTGGCACAATTTTGGTCCTCATGTTGATAAACAGCAATAAAAGTTTCCAAAGATGATGGAAAGACTGGAGGAAAGACAAGATTCAATGAGCTCTCTTATACCTGCATTAAGGAGGCAATTAAACACACCTGAGCAATTACAAAGCCATGTGTCCCAAACATTATGGTGCCCTGAAATGGGAGGACTATGTATAAACACAGCTGTAATTTCTACATGGTGAAACCAAAATGTATAAAAATGGCCTTTATTAAGATCTGACAATGTGCACTTTAACCACATGTGATGTTTACTATTATAAATCTCAAATTGTGGAGTACGGAGGCAAATAAATAGATGATGTGTCTTTGTCCCAAACATTATGGAGGGCACTCTATTTTTAGTACTTTGTCTTTAAGATTTTTAGCATTTACAATATTTGCTTACTTATAATTAAGTTTTTCTTCCAATGCCAACTGGCCATTAAGATCTCTCCAATACAGATTTTTAACCCTTTTGGATTTGTAGACTATTTTCAATGTTCATGTAAATAGATTTCTACATTCTAAAAACTGACAAGGGGCCATTAGTTGTTTCCAGATGGTGAGAGAGGCAGTATCCCTTTTGTTTACATTTTATTAAAGTATCAAATGTCTGAAACACCCACCTCAAATTTGGCTAAAACTAAATGCTCAGAATCTGTGATCATCATAAAACTGGAAAACAAAGGTTGCTTATTGGATTGTGCAAGATGTGACAAATGACAGCAGTTTAATCTACTATTTTGCTGTGAATTGTTTCCCTTTCAATTTCTTGCTCCACATAAGGGAAGCAATATGAGTTGAATGGCCAATTACCTTAGGGAAAAATATATTGCAAGGAACTTGCATGTGGAATTTAATTTAAAATCAGATTGGGTTAAATTAAGAGCAATTGCTGTTGGTTTTCTGCCTTGCTGATTTTGTCGGCACTTGTGGGACCGGACAGTTGGTGTAAATTGAATAAAACTGGATCATGGAACTGTTCCAGATTTGTTTCTGCATTCCATTTATTTTTAATATGTTCATAAAATGTTTGGCACTTAACAGCTCAATTTGATGGGCTTGTTTTTCAACCCATTATGGCAACAACTTGACATAAGAACTTTAAACATGAGCCATTCAAGTATATTTTTCCAAGCTGAGGTTTGTTAATGTTAAGGTTACTGATGGGCAGTTTCTCAGTGAAAGAAATGGACGTAACATTTGGAGTCGGTCAGTAGAATGCTGGAGCTACCTATTTAATATTTCTTGAGTGCTGTTATGTTGAACTGTGCGAGTATGTAGTTCAAGAATGTTACTAACAAAAGTCTGTTTTTTCAACAGCTCATCACAAATCAGCATGGTGGCTTTACCAACTCTTTTCATTTTGCTTTGTTGCGTTAAGTATGTGATAATGCACAAGGCTGAATGGCAGAAGACCTATGTACCTGTGGTTTATCCGAAGGCAACGTTCCAACTGCACGATGCACATTTTGAGGGCAAAACCAACCTGAAAGTCACCTCACCATGTGGATTAGACTGTCACAAAAGAGCACGTCTGCCAACCTATGAAAACCTGAAAGAATATTTGTCTTATGAAACTTTGTTCTTAAATGGAAGCAGAACTCTCACGGATGTGGACATCTATGGTTTCATTGATGCTGATTTGGGAAATGAACGAAACCGCAGAAATGGTGCAAGAACGAAAAGACAGATCTTTGGTTTGGATAGTCGATTTAGTATTATGGCGAGAAAATTCCTGTTCCTTTATCCTTTTTCAACTTCGGTGAAAATCTCCACAGGTTGCTCTGGGACTTTAGTATCTGCGAAGCACGTTCTAACTGCGGCCCATTGTATTCACGATGGCAAGAATTACGTGAAGGGTGCACGCAGGATGAAAGTTGGATTTTTTAAACCAGAACAGAGAGGGATGGGGAGAGCTGTAAATCAAATCAACTCTATTCTTCCAGAGAAAGCTAGATTCCATTGGATAAGAGTGAAGCGGTCACGCATTCCAAAGGGATGGATCAAAGGTTCAGCAAACGATATTGGCATGGATTATGACTATGCAATTCTGGAATTGAAAAGGCCTCATAAGAAACCCTTCATGAAAATAGGAGTGACTCCTCATCGGGAGAGGTTGCCTGGAAGCCGGATTCACTTTTCTGGTTTTGACAATGATCGTCCTGGAGATCTTGTTTATCGTTTCTGCTTGGTCAAAGATGAAACGTATGACCTTCTGTATCAGCAATGTGATGCTCAGCCAGGTGCCAGTGGTTCAGGTGTTTACATCCGAATGTGGAATAGGCAAATTCGGAAATGGGAGCGAAAAGTGGTTGGAATATTTTCAGGTCACCAGTGGGTGGATAAGAATGGTATTCAACAAGATTACAATGTAGCTGTTCGGATTACTCCTCTGAAATACGCACAGATTTGTTTCTGGATTAAAGGAAATTATGTTGACTGTAGGGATGGATGAGATATTAGTTTTTGCTCTGCTTTTGCAACTTTGTGCTTTGCAAGCTAGTGTACACTTGTACCACAAATATTCAATTTCAGAATCTAATTTACCGTGGGCACAATTATTCTGGTAAACCAAATGACAAAAAAATATTAAAGTGGTGATCAATAAGAATATGGGGGGGGGGGGGGGGGAGACAAAGCTTAATAATGCTTGTAACTTCAGACTACTGATTGCTTCTGCAGGCTATTTTTAAAAATGCATTCAGTACCTTATTACATAATTCCTCGTTGCTACCTTCCATGAAGTTCAAATTATTTGACTAAAGTTACTTAAAGCATCAAATGTCTTTTGAAACATACTTTAATTGAATTTTAAAAGTTTGGATGAACTTGCTTCATATCTCTGCATTTACAATGGAGGGAAAACATATCTGATTAGACTAGTTTATTTTTCCCATAAAATATGGGAGGTAAGGTTTAAAAGCACCAAGGCTGTTTACAGATTTTGAAATTATGTTGTCATACTCTTGGTCTGCAGCGGACCATAATCCCAAGACAATCTATAAATTACAATTACATGATGTAGTGTAAATGTGTAACTTTTTTAGAGATGTCTTTAACTCTAATAGCCCTTAACTTTAATAGGTCTTCAAAATTGCACATCTTGTACTTGCACAAATGAGACTGCAAATATTAATCTGATTCATAATATAATATAACTAGCAATGATGCCACAGGGTTGCCTTTGAATCCAACTTGGGGTGGTGGGGGGGGGGAGGGGGGGGCGGGAGGGGGGGGGGGCACCTGCAGCACATCCTGTCGTTCAAGTGTACATGAAAGAGAATGTTGAACCTATCAAATAAAGTATCAATCAAATGATCTATTTAGCCCTAGATTGTATCAAGCAGTTTGATGGTGCATGCAGATGGGTACATCCTACAGATTCTCAGTTGATGCCTTCTCATGCAAGACCACTTCACATTCTTTGTGCCTTTTCCTCTCTCTATCTTATTTAAAATATACCCAATTAGCTGTCCATTTCAAGCAAAATAAAACTGCTGGAGAAACCCAGCTGGTCAGGTAGCATCTGTGGAGGAGAATAGACAGATGATGTTTTGGGTCAGTGCCCCTGATGGAGTAGTAAGAGGTGGGGAAAATGATGGGGCAAGAGCTTACAACTGGGTCCAGGAAAGGAGGAATTTACTGGCAGATGAGTTTGGGATAGAGAAGAATGGAAATGGTAACCAAGGCTGGAGGTGATGTGGAGAGAAGGGATGGAATCGGATAAGAAATTGGTGGAATTGATGAAGCCGAATAAAGTTATAAAAATAAGAAGAAATTAAAATAGGTTTCTGGGCTAGCTTACAGCTTATATTTAGTGTCAAATTAGGCTTGCCTCAGGTTGCAGTGTGTGGGATAATAAGTACCATAACATTGTCTCCCAAGTGAGGAAGTGATGAGAGAGAAACAGCTAGTCACATCTTTGAAGTAAGATACCGTAAACCAAATGACCAATGTTTATGGGGGAGGAGGCAATAAAGGAAGAGAGAAACAGCTAGTCACATCTTTGAAGTAAGATGCCGTAAACCAAATGACCAATGTTTATGGGGGAGGAGGCAATAAAGGAAGAGAGAAACAGCTAGTCACATCTTTGAAGTAAGATACCGTAAACCAAATGACCAATGTTTATGGGGGAGGAGGCAATAAAGGAAGAGAGAAACAGCTAGTCACATCTTTGAAGTAAGATGCCGTAAACCAAATGACGAATGTTTATGGGGGAGGAGGCAATAAAGGAAGAGAGAAACAGCTAGTCACATCTTTGAAGTAAGATGCCGTAAACCAAATGACCAATGTTTAGGAGGGGCGAAGTGATGAGAGAGGATCCAGGGAAGTGGAAAGATAAGATGCCATAAAACAAATGGCCTATGTTTATGAAGGACCAAGTGACAGAGAGGAAACAGCGAAAGAGCTAGGGTGATCTCTTTGAAGATAAAATGACCTAAAACAAATGGCCAATGTTTTAGTATATCATAACCTGTAAACAAAAGGCCTTTGATGTGATGCCTTTTCCTGTACCTCTGACCATGACTAATGTCTGTGGAATGTGCTAATGTGACAAAGAAACACTATATAATGCGATGTAATTCTGTTGTTCAGAGAAGGGGACCGAGGACAGTCGAGTGTCTACATTGGTCACTTAGCTGGAATTCTCGCTCCCTTCCATCGGCCGATGTTAAGTAAAGTTTTGAACTGGTCTACCAAACAGTTTGTGTGGTGTCTGTTTATTAAGAAGCGAACCTGGTTTAGTAGTTATAAAAGTAACTTTTTCATTGGCGTTTTTTTGGCAGGCCTCGCTGGGACCCCATCGACAGCTGACTGTGCAAGAGGTTGCAGAGGTTGCCGGGATTGGAAGGGAGATAACTGAGCTCTATCGGCCCCCTTGTAAGACCGACTCCCTAGAAACTCCCGGGAACGTCTGTGATCCTTCATCAGAGGTTGATCCAGGTTCCCTGCCGAGGTTCTTAGCAACAGACCAAGGTAAGACCAGTTGGGCTTTATAGGGTTTTTTTTTTAAAAGGGATTGTGTATGTATTTTTAAGACAGAATTGTGCATGTATTTTTAAGAAGGGCTTGTGTATCTTGTTAAGAAGGACGTGAGTGGTTTCTCTTTCTCTCTCTCTGTCTATCTCTCTTTGTTTCTTTTCTCTCTACTGAGGGCTTATCGGCCTCGTTGAGACATCCGTGTTTTGTCGGGTTGAGATACGGGAGGTGAGGTGTGCGTCTGGCTTATTGAAACATCCGGGGAGTTGTCGGATTGAGAAATAAGTGGCGTTGTATATTACAAAGTTAAAAAGTCAGCCGAATTGAGAAACTGGGGTCTCGAGTAGCGAGTCGGCCTGGTTGATATATTTTGCACGTTTCGGAATCAAGCGGTCTGTTTTCTTTTTCTTTTTCTTTTTCTTTTTTTTTCTCTCTCTTTTTCTCTATCTAGCTATGGGAAATGCTTTGGATAACAGTGAGGGGGGAACCCCCGTCCAACATATGTGTTATTTGAATCCTAAGTATAATAAGAAATTTAGAATGTTAAGTTACAAGTTGACCAAACGGTTGGGGGATGAAGCCTGGCCAGTAGGGGGCACATGGAATGTCGAGACAATTAAAAAAGCAGAAATGTTGATATGGGAAAGGAAGGCAGGAAAGAAATGGAAGAAGGGAATTAAGACGTGGAAAGCAGAAGCAGAAAAGAAGCATGAGGAGAGTAGAGATCGAAGTTGGATGGGGCATGTAAACAAGGGATAGAGTTACGAAATAAGGATGGCACTATGAAAGGATGGAAAGTATTGCAACTAGAATGCCAGTGGGCGGAGGAACAAGAGAAAATAATTAAGAGACAGGCGGGAGGTGATAAACCGGGAGGTGATAAACAGGTGATGGTTAGTACAAATAAACCCAGTACTGATAAATCCTCTGGAGGAGACTTCATGTCTGGCACGACGACCCTGTTTGGTAGTGAAGATGAGGAGTTAGATAATCCCGGGAGACGTCCACCTCCCTACGTCCTACCAGTAGCAATGGCATCCTTACCCTTGGCAGCTCCGTCAGTCATATCTATATACCCCGAAGTTCCGACCTTACAAAGCTACGGTGAAATACTTAAGGAAGACATGAGTGAGCTGATGGACAGTGTCCAAGATGAAGCGATTAACACGGTGGTATCCGTTGGGGAGCGAGTAAAAACAAACCCTAGGGCTGCACAGAACCTCCCTATGAGAACGGTGCCAAACCCTAGGGCGGGTGACGCTAATCAGAACGATACCATGCAAATATACGCACCGTGGAGACCACACGAGCAATGTATGATACGGGATAAAGCCCCAGACCGCCATAAGACCCCGAAGGAATTTGTAGAATACCTCCGCAGTACGGTGGAATATTATCAGGCTACAGACCGTGATATTTGGTCCATGACCTTGTCACTTTTGTCAGCGGCCGAACGACAGAAGTGGAAGGATGTTATGACACATCAGACTTGGCAGGCATTAAAAGCCGTGCAGGCACATGCAGACGAGACAGTTTGTGTAGATTTTATGATGACCCATCTGTTTGAATGTTTGAAGAAGCCAATTAATATGTCGGTGGTCCTCGATTGTAAGCCCGGTCCAAAGGAAGACCCCCAGTCGTATCTGGATCGTTTCACTAGTATCTATGGGACCTTTGCAGGAGACTCTGTATACAATGCGGGCAATAGGTCCCCAGCTTTTAATGCTATGTTAATGAGTTGTCTCCCTCTTAAAGTACAGTCAATGATTAAAACAGACTTAAACTGGTCAGACAACGACATAACCCAGATGAGACGTGCAGTAGCTGCCTTTTGGGCTGACGGTGCTGGAAACACGGCTGCCACCAGTGCACCCAGAATAAAAACTGAATATTATATGTGGGATCCAGCAGCTGAGGAATCCTACCAGGCTCTGGCTATGAGACCTGGGAACGGGATGCGCCCTGGTAGAGGAAGGGGTTTTCCACCCAGACCACAATGGGATAGACCACGATGGGGAGAATTCCAGGGAAGACAAAATCAAAACCACCCAGGGCAGGAACGATCACGTAGTGAGAGGGGAACTGGAGGAAGCTGTTTTCGGTGTGGGGGTAGAGGGCATTGGAAAAGGGAATGTCCCTCTGGTGTCTCAGGGGAAGTACGGGGAAGACAGGCGCCGTACTCTACCAACAACCCGTTTTCCCAATGACCCACCCACTTTCCTGTCCAGCATCTATTCCCATTAATCGCCAACCCCGATGAAGAACCCGTAGTAAACATGATGCTGGGGGACACCAGAGTTCCGTTTTTGATTGATACAGGAGCAACCTCATCTACCCTAAATCAGGAGCTTGCGGCATCTCTTGGAGTTCCCATGTCAGACCATGTAACACGATTATCAGGATTGGATGGGAAAGTACGGTGTTACCCACTAACTCAGCCTCTGACCATAACCTATGGACAGGAACAATGTACCCTCCCTTTTTCCGTTACACCATTTCTTGGCTGCAACCTCGCAGGCAGAGACCTATTGATAGGATTAAAAGCCGGAATTATCTGCACTGACGAGGGAATTCACCTCCAGACCCAGAAGATGATGCACACACACTTCCCAACACCTCAATGGTGGGCGATTGATCTTTTGTCAGCACCCATCTTTAGAAATACACCCGATCCACATGTGACCTTATGTTATGATCCTACGGGTTGCAATCCGGAAATGGAAGATTATTTTAGTTCACTGATAGGGGAAGCGACTAGGGTCCGCTTGATAGGAACAGTGTCAGGCGAACCTGGCACTGCCTTGATCGTGCAAGTGGAGGAAGGGTTGTGGAAACAGAATGCTTTTCTAGTGGCACCTCATGTAACCACCTCAGTGAGGGCAGACCACTCAGCCAAAGAGCTGGGGTACCTCACCTACGAGTTATGCAATCAAGCAAGTAACATACTGGGTGAGCAATATTTTTCTCAGGGAACGTTGGAATATTGGCAAGAGAACCAGATCATTGAAGGAGTTATCAGCCGCCATCAGCCAACAGCAAACGACATGGACAAACATCAGATTTGGGCGACATCACCGCATGAGGTAGGACTGACTTATTGTGTACCTGTAATGATCACGCTTAAGCCGGATGTCCGCCTCCCTGCAGTTCCCCAATATCCTTTAAAACCAGAAGCAGTGGCAGGAATACAACAGCTGGTGCAGTCTCTTTTACACCAGGGTATATTGGTGCAGTGTCACTCACCATGTAACACCCCGATCTTCCCGGTACCCAAGCCTGGACGCTCAGAGTGGAGGCTAGTACAAGACCTCCGTGCAATTAATGAGATTGTTACGCCTATGCACGCCATCGTACCGAACCCCGCAACTATCCTGAGCCAGGTTCCCGCCTCGGCGACAATCTTCACAGTTATTGACCTACAACATGCATTCTTTTCAGTCCCACTGCATTCCGATTGCCAATACCTTTTCGCCTTTACATACGAAGGACAACAATATACATGGACACGCCTGCCACAAGGTTTTGTACATTCGCCCACTCTGTTTTCCCAAGTACTAGCAGACCAGTTAAAGACATTAACCCTCCCACGAGGCTCCATTGTAATTCAGTATGTTGATGATTTACTTCTGGCCAGCTCTGATGAGGCCTGCAACATTATTGACACTGCAAAGTTATTAGAAGCCTTACATGCTTGGGGGTATGTGATCCCTGAGAGGAAAGTTAAAGAGGGCAAGAAGGAGGTTAAATTTCTTGGAATTATGATCAGTGCCACTGAAAGAGCACTTACTCCAGCAAGAGTGGACCCTATTGTTCGATACCCAACACCAGAAACCCCCAAACAGATGAGAGCCTTTTTGGGGTTAGTGAACTTTTGCCGTCAGTGGATTCCCAATGTTGTACTTTATACGAAGCATCTATCACCACTGGCGTCTGCAAATGCCGAACGACATTTTTCCCTCGATGAAAAACAGACTGACGCCTTTATAGCCTTAAAAGATGCATTAGCCTCTGCCCCAGCCATTGGAAGACCACTGTATGACCGATCATTTCAGCTATATGTAACAATAATTCAAGACTGTGTATCAGCCGTACTGACGCAACAACATGGGGATGTTAAACGACCAGTAGCTTACTTCTCAGTTCGCCTGGATGCAGTAGCACGCGGCTACCCCCCTTGCACCCAGATTTTGCCTGGTATACATGCCGCTATCTCAGCTGCTGCAAACATAACTTTACATCAACCAGTAATCGTATTTACAACTCATTGTGTCGCCGCATTAATGAATGCAAGCCAAACGAAATATCTCACCCAGGCACGCCTGGGCCGCTATGAACTGACATTGTTGAATAATCCAAATTTGACCTTTCAGCATTGTTCTACAATAAATCCATCTGCCTTTTTGACGGAGCCACCTGAGCCTTGCACAGAGCCGCCCCACAATTGTGAGATGGCCAATGACTTATTAACTAAAACACGGGAAGGATTGTCTGATATCCCATTGGAAAGCAACATACCGTCATGGTTTGTCGATGGCTCCTCTATGGTTATCCCTGAAACAGGACAGCGGGCTTCCGGCTATGCAGTAGTAAACGGGTCACAGATGATTTTGGAAGAAGGAAGGTTTCAGATTCCTTTATCAGCGCAACAGGCAGAATTATTTGCCCTAACTCGAGCCTGCATATTAGCAACGGACAAACAAATTAACATCTATACAGATTCCCGATACGCCTTCGGCGTTGCTCATGACTTTGGCGCTCTCTGGCAACACAGAGGATTCCTGACCTCGGCAGGAACACCCATTAAGAATGCCCTTTTTGTGCGTAATTTGCTTACGGCGTTGATGCTACCAGATCAGCTGGCCATTATTAAATGTACTGCACACACTGGTGCAGGGGACCCTATAGCAAAAGGTAATGAATTTGCCGATAGTGTATCCAAGCAAGCAGCCTGTACATCCAAATGCGTGGTGACATCTGGTAAACAGATACTAGCAAATAGAACGGTCCTGCCAGATATGAGGGAGGTATGTACATTACAGAGGGACGCCTCTGATAACCAAAAACAACTATGGAAACAAGAGGGCTGTGCCATTGACTCCACCACAGGTCTTTGGCTCACCCCGCTTGGGCAAGTTTGTGTATCTGATGCATTTTTACCTGTTTTACTAACATATATTCACTCACTTACCCATGCTGGTAAGGATGGAATGATAAGGATGACAAAAGAGACGTGGTGGCACCCAAAAATCCGGCAAGAGGCACTGAAGCAGGCCTCTGAATGTAAAATTTGCCAACGAAATAATCCAGGCAAACCAATTAGGATACCCTCAGGGGTGACGCCAATGCCATCACGACCGTTTGAATGCATACAGATTGATTTTATTGAAATGCCAAGGGCTCAGTGTTATAAATATTGCTTAGTTATTTTAGATTTATTTAGCAGGTGGATTGAAGCTCTACCAACCACTAATAATACTGCTGAAACTACGGTAACATTGTTGTTAAGAGAAGTTATTCCCAGGTTTGGCCTACCTACTGTCATAAGCTCGGACAATGGTCCCCATTTTATTGCCACTATTAATAAGGAAATATGTGCACATTTTAATATCCGACAGCAATTTCACTGTGTACACCACCCACAGGCATCTGGGATGGTGGAAAGAGCCAATGGGGCATTAAAAAACAAAATTACCAAGCTGATGGGAGAAATGGGACAGACATGGATTAAAGTATTACCCTTAGCATTATTTGAAATGAGGGTAACTCCCCACAGTGTTACAAAGCTATCCCCAGCAGAAATTATCTACGGTAAACCTCTACGAACCCCCTGGGGGGCAAGCATTACTCATGAAGGAACCTTAGATTTACACGCATTAAACGATGAAATAATTACCTATGTTCAACGACTCACCCATATTCTGTCAGCATTGCATTTACAGGTAAAGGAGTCCCAGAGGCCGCTACCTGATGCTGACCAGTGCGAAATAGTCCAACCAGGGGACTACGTACTTATCAGAAATTGGAACCGCAAGAAACTCGGCCCCCGTTGGAACGGACCATACCAGGTGCTACTGACTACACCAACAGCAGTGAAGGTTGAAAACCATCCACGTTGGATACATCTCTCCGACTGCAAAAAGATTGGATACAAGGATGGCACTAGTGATGTTCGCTCTACTGACGATCCTAACCATGGCCAGGGTAACATGGACTAATACCTATCTGGCTATGAGCCATGAGTTTGCCGTACGGGCACATGGGACTGAATGTTGGGTATGCACCGGTGTTCCGACTAGCAGTAAGGAAGGAATTCCCCTGGTCCCCATTCCATTAAACCTTACCGAGAGACTAGCGATGAGGTGCTTTTGTAACTCTGCTAAAAAATCGTCATGCCTAAAAATCATACTGATAACAAATACCAAAAACGAAACAATAAACATCACCTATGGAGGCCCAAAATACAATAATTTTGAAGGATGGTACACCCCTCCCTTTAAAGGAGATTGGAAATTGAACGTGACAAATGCAGCAGATATACCCCGACTACAGATAGTAAAAGATCCGCACAGGCTAGTTAATACTACCTGTTTTTGCCACCACCAAGGCACAGGTGTATTCTTGGGAAACAGTACTTGTACGTCAACTCAGGCAGCCACCATTATCGGCCCACCCCGACCAGTTAATGGCACATATTTTGTATGTGGACCCTGGGCCTACCCATGGTTACCAGGAATGCCGCCGGCTGACGAGGCAGCTTGGGAACGACTAAAAGGACCCCATCACTGGACAGGGTGTTGTTATGTTGCATATGTGGTCCCACGTATGAGAAGCATGAGCCAGTTGCAACTGCACACGGGGATTTCCAAACGAAGCCTAGCAAAGGCTGAGCAATTTTTTATGATACTCTTCCCGTCCTTTGGTAGTATAATAGTGTCACGGGAACTAATTAAAATGGCCTCCGCTTTAGAGACACTTGCTAATGCCACTGCCATCTCCTTGAGTGCAACCCAGGAGGAGGTAGAAGGGGTGACAGCTGAAATGGTAGCTATTAGGACCGTAGTATTACAAAATAGAATGGCCTTAGATTTTATCCTGGCAGAAAAAGGAGGGACATGTGCAATAATAGGTCGAGAATGTTGCACCTTTATTCCCGATGCTTCCTCCAACATTACCAACTTGGCTACCCATATCAGAAGGGAGGTAGCTAAAATAAGGAAGGTAGGAGCTGAATTCCATGGTTATAGCTCCGGTGGAGTTTGGTGGCCATTTAATATGTTTGGAGGGACTTGGGGAATGATTGTCCACTATGGATTGATTGTATTACTAGTTGTACTTGTAATTTGTCTAATGCGATGCTTATGGTCTTTCGTATGTACTCGGCAAGGACTGTAGTTATCAAAATTTTGATAAAAGGATGGAATGATGAAGCCGAATAAAGTTATAAAAATAAGAAGAAATTAAAATAGGTTTCTGGGCTAGCTTACAGCTTATATTTAGTGTCAAATTAGGCTTGCCTCAGGTTGCAGTGTGTGGGATAATAAGTACCATAACATTGTCTCCCAAGTGAGGAAGTGATGAGAGAGAAACAGCTAGTCACATCTTTGAAGTAAGATGCCGTAAACCAAATGACCAATGTTTATGGGGGAGGAGGCAATAAAGGAAGAGAGAAACAGCTAGTCACATCTTTGAAGTAAGATGCCGTAAACCAAATGACCAATGTTTATGGGGGAGGAGGCAATAAAGGAAGAGAGAAACAGCTAGTCACATCTTTGAAGTAAGATGCCGTAAACCAAATGACCAATGTTTAGGAGGGGCGAAGTGATGAGAGAGGATCCAGGGAAGTGGAAAGATAAGATGCCATAAAACAAATGGCCTATGTTTATGAAGGACCAAGTGACAGAGAGGAAACAGCGAAAGAGCTAGGGTGATCTCTTTGAAGATAAAATGACCTAAAACAAATGGCCTATGTTTATGAAGGACCAAGTGACAGAGAGGAAACAGCGAAAGAGCTAGGGTGATCTCTTTGAAGATAAAATGACCTAAAACAAATGGCCAATGTTTTAGTATATCATAACCTGTAAACAAAAGGCCTTTGATGTGATGCCTTTTCCTGTACCTCTGACCATGACTAATGTCTGTGGAATGTGCTAATGTGACAAAGAAACACTATATAATGCGATGTAATTCTGTTGTTCAGAGAAGGGGACCGAGGACAGTCGAGTGTCTACATTGGTCACTTAGCTGGAATTCTCGCTCCCTTCCATCGGCCGATGTTAAGTAAAGTTTTGAACTGGTCTACCAAACAGTTTGTGTGGTGTCTGTTTATTAAGAAGCGAACCTGGTTTAGTAGTTATAAAAGTAACTTTTTCATTGGTACCGCTCTGTATAGTTGCAAAGACTGGCAGGTGATCACTTGTGTCATTTATTACTAAGCCACTCACTACTTTTCTATCCATAATGTTTGTGAATATATTGTCGATAAGTGTAGCACTGTGTGTTGTTATTCTGGTTGGTCGTGTGATTGTGGGGTATAAGCTGCTGCTATACATTGCATTAATAAATTCTGTGGTATATATATACATATATATATATATGTATATGTGTGCGTGTATGTATGTATGTATGTATGTATGTATATCACAGTTAGCAATTACCATTTGTTGCCAACAGCCTCCCAGTTTGGAGTTAGGAAAAATGGACAGATTATGAACAAAAATCCAACTCATCGTATGTGATGACTGATTTGCGAGTAGTATCATTTTGTGAGGGAGACCCACATATCTAATCATAATGGAGCTTGCGAGACCTGACAATTCTGAAACTCCTTATCATTTCAGGGAGAGTGAGAACGTAAAGAGAAAGATTTATAGAAGATGGAAAAGTTTTGTGCTACCAAGGTACGTGCAGAAATGATTTTTCTTAATTTGATCTCTGCAACTCGAAATATGGAGAAATATTATTTTAATGTTTATTTTTACATGTTCTAATATCCTGATGGTATTTGTTGCTGTTTTAAAAAAAAAAATTCCAACCATTTGCCCCAATTCACATTGCTGGATATTCAAATGAACTACTTGGGCAGGAATCAATCCAAACTTAACCTCAAGATTAAATTTAAAAGGTGCACATACTTAGGAGAATAGTGTTTGTGTGGACTTGGAATGAAGACGTACAGAGCACACAGTTGCAGTCCATCATGGCAATTATGCACTAAATCATGAAGTTAAAGTCTGGGCAATCCCTCACCTGTAACAACCGCTGACGAAAAAAACACGCAGACGAGTTTACATTTGCTTTCTCCTTTGTTTTTTTTAGGAAAGTGAACGAAGGCTGTTTCCTGGAATCAGGGGCATCAGCGAATCATTCTCACTTCAACAGATCGAGTATCTTTCTGAGTGTGAACCGTTCCCTCATGGGCCTGCATGGAAATGTTTATGGTGCAAGCTACAGCTAACTGTTCCAAGAACTCAACCTTCCCATAAAAACCTCAGCTCAATGACAACGCCCTTCCACTTTAAGAAGCATTCCCTAATAAGGGTTCTGATTGGCGAGTGTCAGTGAAAACCCTTCCTCTGCAAGGTACATTGCAGGTCAGTTTTTTAGAAGAGGTTGCTTTTCTCTACAAAGCCTTGAACGACTGATGTGAGGCATCCATGGTGCCAGGAGAGGAACAGGGGACCCTTCCAGTGCAGTGACCATTGTCAGTGGTTTACCCACCAACATAAACCGCTGTTTATGGATTTTGCTTGGTGCCTCTTGGCTGGCCATGTTTTGCCTGCAGAATAACACAGATAACATCTCCAAAGCAATTAAAGCGGCTTGTTGTATCCTGAGACTGCAATTAGGAAAGTTTATTTTACAAAAAATAGAGTTGAAACATAGAACTTCTCCAACTATTTCTGACGAGCTCTGTTATTCCTGTGTGTGTAAGTGGTATTTTTCACACCTCGTAGAATGTTTTTTGGGGGGGGGGGGTTTGCACAAAATTAAGAGAAGTGCTCAGTGATTGAAACAGGAATGGTGCAGTTTTCCTCCACTACCAGGCTCTACAGCTACTGCAGTTCCTATGGAGCAACATGGACAAGATTGGTGGCAGAAGTGAACACAGGGCTGTGGCGAGCTGAATCGTCTCACCCGCCACTCCACCAGTGGGCAATTATTGGTATTGGGGAGAAAATCGATCTGGGTTTTCAATTGTCTTCCGGTGACAATAATTCTGGAAGTTTAAAATTGGAATGTTATTGAGGAAATGTTCTGTCAACTTGTTTTACACTTGCGGTTGTAAACTACCATTGGTCCCTATACTTGCTTAGGATGGGTTGATGAGTCATGGAGTCATACAGGTCCTTTCCCATATCATCCATGCTGACCAAAACAACCATTAGCCTGGCCCCATTTGCCCTCATTTGACCAATATATCTCTCAACCTTTCTCTCCTGTGCACATGTATTTAAAATGTGGTTACTGTACCAGCCTCAACCACTTTCTCTGGCAGCTCATTCCAAACACATATCATAGTTTATGTGAAAACATTGTCCCTCAGGTTCAGATTAAATCTTCCCCCTCTCATCTTAAACCTATGCCCTCTAGTTCTTGATTCAATAACACTGGGGGAAAGACTGTATGCATTTACCCCATCTATGCCCCGAGAGTACTGGATGATGAACTTCTGCAACTGTAGGAATGAAATCAAAAGGAGGGAATTTTAGTTCCCCCTTTCAGATATCTTTGAATACAAATTGAAAGTTCGCTGTTTGGGTGCGTTAAACAGCAGCCTCACGGCCAGCCAATCAGTGTTGGGTATGAGGGCTATTTGATGATGAATTCAGTTGCTCATTAGACCCAAGACTTTGTGTGCCTTTGATTGGGAACTGCTCAATCATTAGCCCCTTACCTACTGCACTCTGCCAGTGCAAAATGCACAAAGGAAATAGTTAAGTCTGGGGAGAAGTCATTGGAAGTTAGGGGTTAATGGGATATATTGATAAAAAAGGTTGAGGAGTAAATTGGCAGTGATCGAGTAAATTGGTGATCAATAGCTGGGACACGGATTGGTTGAAAGAGATGACTCATAGTTGATAGTGGTCGTGAGTAGGAAAACAGCATTTGGGAGGTCGTAAATCGTCAAGTGGCAGTTGTGATTTAGATCAGTTTGGGTCAGTGAGAAGGGGATGGGATGGGAAGGGATGGGATGGAAGGAGATGGGACAGAATATGTGATGGGTTGGTATGGGATGGGAAGGGTTGGGATGGAATGGGATGAGATGGGAAGGGATGGGATGGGATAAGATAATTTGACCAAAGTTCATAAACTCCCTGGAGGTGCAGGTCCTCCTCTCAGATGCACCCATGACCCAGGTGAAAAATCATACCCGTCATGCAAACCTTATTAACCCCTGATTGTCCATTTAATTTCATTTTTAATTGAAACTGAATTCTACAGAACATAAAAATATAGTGCAGTGCAGTTCAAATTCTGCGTGCTAATCCAGCAGAATATCGCCAGAAGGGACACGCAGTGCTGGAGTAAATCAGCAGTTCTGACAGCATCTCTGCAGAACATGGATTGGTGATTATTCAGGATGAGACTCTTCTTCAGACTCTAGAAAGAATTACGGAAAGGGTTTCAACTCTAGATATGTCACCACCAGAGTTATTGAACAGACTCATGAAATGAGTTAGTGCAAATGGAGACATGCACAGCTATTGTGAATTTGTCAGCTGTTTTGTGAGAGAAATGACATTTGTCTCACCTTTCCCTTTTGTCCCACATATTTCCCAGTGCAGTAAACCTTCATTATAATGGACCATAACCGCGGGGGGGGGGGGGGGGGTTGTGTCCGTTATTGCTGATAGTCCGCTATAACCTAGTCTTATTTTCAGAAGATAGAAACATAGACAGTAGGTTCAGAAGTAGGCCATTCGGCCCTTTGAGCCAGCACCACCATTCAATATGATCATGGTTGATCATCCAGAATCAGTACCCTGTTCCTGCTTTTTCCCCATATCCCTTGATTCCGTTTGCCCTAAGAGCTGTATCAAACTCTCTCTTCAATACATCCAGTGAATTGACATCCACTGCTTTCTGTGGCAGAGAATTCCACAGATGGTATTTTAACAAGAAAAAATTGTATTTTAGCAAGAAACAAATTCACACCAGCAGCATAACTTGAAATGACGAGAACACACCAATGTAATCATATCCATGGTCCAAGCCCATTATGGCAATTTGTATGTAGTAACCCAACAATACAAAGTGAGCAAGAACTGCGCTGATAGAGGTGCTTTTTTTCAGCTGAAAGATTAAAGCAAAGCCTTAAGGGCCTGTCCCACGAGCATGCGACTCCATGCGGCAAGCGTGACCTAACGTGGTCGCTTGAGCCGTACGACCTCGCGGGGCCGGTCCCACTTCGATCGCCGGAGCCCTATGGAGTTGTGCGGAGCTGGTCCCGACATCGCGCAGGGCTCCGAAAAACTGACCGTGTTCAAAAATTCCGCGCGGCAACGGCCTGCCAGCCCGCAGCCACCTCGATGCCATACGCACCGCCTCGACGCCGTACACACCGCCTCGACATCGTGAGCAGCGTCTCGACTCCGTACACAGCATCTCGACGCCGTACGCAGCGTCTTGACGCCATGCGTCACGCGCGAACTTCCCGCGTCACTCACTCGACCTCCGCGCGGCCCCCGCTTCTGGTTTGGTCGCGCTTGCCGCATGCTGGTGGGACCAGCCCTGTACGGGGATCACTCGACCTCCGCGCGGCCCCCCGCTTCCGGTTATGTCGCGCTTGCCGCATGGAGTCGCATGCCCGTGGGACAGGCCCTTTACCTGTTCTAAGTTACAAAGCTCCTTCTCAATACAGGCAGTGGCAGTGGAAGTGGCAGCGACAGTAGGCGCGACTGAAGAAGCTGTGTGGGCAGTGGGCCGGTGTGGGTAGGCGTGACTGAGGAAGCGGTTGGGCTGGCGTCGGCTATCCGGCCTGGCGGTGAAGTTCGGTAGGGCTGTCCACTATAACTAATATCCGTTTTAAAGACTTACTCTATTTACCTTCTGAAACTTAATATTTAAAATATCCTTCCACTGCCCAAAAAGACAGCAGATTTATCTCCTTCACCTCACTGCAAGCTGTCTAGTGGCAACATCATCTGTAGTCTCCAGAGAAGTTTAAATCGGTTTGATAATGTCATCTCTTTAACTTTCCCGGTACATTGCTTGCACATAAAACCTTAGGCTGGTAATCTTTGAGGTGATAGTGTTGGGAACTTATTCATGCTTAACTCTTAAATATCCGTGTGGGGATGATGAGAAAATACCAACACAACAAATTAAGACAAGACAAAATATTCATAGATACATAGATAATGGGTGCAGGAATAGGCCATTCGGCCCTCAATGTGATCATGGCTGATCATCCACAATCAGTACCCCATTCCTGCCTTCTCCCCATATCCCTTGATTCCGCTTGCCCTAAGAGCTTTATCTAACTCTCTTTTGAATTCATCCAGTGAATCGGCCTCCACTGCCTTCTGAGGCAGAGAATTCCATCAATTCACAACTCTCTGTGTGAAAAAGTTTTTTCCCTCATCTCAGTTCTAAATGGCCTACCCCTTATTCTTAAACTGTGGCCCCTGGATCTGGACTCCCCCCAACATCGGGAACATGTTTCCTGCATCTAGCGTGTCCAATCCCTTAATAATTTTATATTCTTATAATTTCATGCATGCTTTTAGTTTTTTTTTAGTTTTTAGTTTTAAAGATACAGCATGGAAACAGACCATTTGGCCCACCGAGTCCACACCGACCATCGATCTAGGTTGTTGGAGGCTAATTATCCTGCAAACCCACATGTCATTGGGATGAGGGAAGGAACCGGCATACGCAGGGGGAGCCCACACAGTCACAGAGAGAACCAGCAAACTTCACAGACATCACCTGAGGTCAGGATTGAACCCGGGTTTCTGGCACTGTGAGGCAGTGGCTTTACCAGCTGCGCCACTGTGCCGTGTGTATCTACTAAGGCCAGAAGTTGTCAAAATTCCCTCAATTTTCTCTCTCTTGGTGATAATAACCTCAGTCCAATCAGAAGCAAATTATTTACATAATGACCTATTGAGCATTGATCACATGCCCACGTGTTTAACTGGCATCTATAAAAAGTGTTTGCTCAACTGCTTCCTGGGCTTGGACCATGAATGCAATTACATTGGTGTGTTCTCGTCACATGAAGGGTGGCACGGTGGCACGATGGCACACTGGAGTAGAGTTGCTGCCTTATAACACCAGAGAACCTGGTCGAATCTGACTACGGGTGCTGTCTGTACGAAGTTTGTACTTTCTCCCTGTGACCTGCATGGCTTTTCTCCGGGAGCTCGTAGGTTAATTAGCTTGGTAAAATTGTAAATTGTCCCCAGTATGTGTGGGACAATGTTAGTATGTGGGGATCGCTGGTCGGAGTGGACTCGGTGGGCTGAAGGGCCTTTTCCACGCTGTATCCCAAAACTAAACTTCAATTTATGCTGCTGATGTGATTTCTTTTGTTGTTAACATACCTTCTGAAAATAAGAGTTCCCCCTTTGATCATTCTTATCCTGATCTACTTGTGTAATCTGCCAAACCGATTACTTTTCTCCTGAGTTTATATCTGAGCAACACATCGTATGGAGTTTCATCAGTTTATCACAAAAAGCTAGCAGACTGGGATGCAGATCTGTCATGACCAAGGAATGACAACCCTGATCTCCCAGCATAGGAGTCACATTAACATTACTGTGTAGCTCAATGTTTCAATGTCAAAAACATTCTAAGGTGGATCTCTTTACTTAAAATTAAGCTTGAAATGTTTCTTCTGGCATTCGGGAAAAAATGTTAATTCCAGCAGACCATTGCATCCTTTGGATGGGGATTTAAAGCTTTGTTCATTGATGTTTAATGTTCATGCCAGGCCACTGTAGTTGGTATTGGTATTCGTTTATTATTGTCACATGTACCAAACTGCAGTGAAAAGTCTTTCATTTGCACGCTATCCAGTTAAATCAAATTATGCTTTTCTCTAAATACAATCAAACCATATGCAAGGACAACAGTGAGCGCAAAGAGAAAAATACCACAGTACAAAATAAATTTTTACAGCATTGTAATGCTACAGTTTCAGGGGAAAAGTCTAATGCCCGCAGTGAGGTAGGTTGGAAGGTCGGGACTACATCCTAGCTTATGAGAGAAATTAATACTTTATTGTCCACATGCGACAAGTCACAGTGAAATTCTTTGCTTGCATGTCCAAAGTGTGCAAATAGTCGCCACATAAAGGGTGCTGACAAAGTATCTCGTGCCAGGTCCTCCTTTCTTCTACCCCCCCCCCCCCTTCCCCTCACAGCAGTCCCCCCTCACCGAGTCCTCCTTTGTTCTGTCTCCCCGCCTCATGGTGGTCCCTGCATGTTGGGTCATGCTTTGTTCTTCCCCCTCTCCCCCTCACGCGGTTCCCCTGCGTCGGGTCCTCCTATGTTCCTGGTGACTCGTCCTCCAGCTCCCATGTGGCCCATCCTCGACCACTGGTGCCCTCAACTCCCGCTGACCCTGACCGACGCCCTCACCGACTGCCGCTCCGCCAACCGCGGGTCGACCCACGAGGCTCCGCTGACCCAGGTAGGCTTCGCTGCCCGCTAGACTCCATCGACACGTTGGACGCCATTGAACCGCGAGGCCCCGGCACCCGCAAGTCACCGCCAACTCGCGAGGCTCCACCGATCCAGGTAAACTCCGCCGTCAGCGAAGTCCACCGCCCGGCTTCTCTGCGGGCTCCTGGGAGGTGTCTGCCGCTGCGTCCTTCAGACCTTTCAATCGTCTGAAAACAATGGAGAAGATGCTGTTCCTGAATCTGGTGCGGCGTGCTTGAAAGATGAGGAGACGGAATGACCCGGGGTGTAAATGTCCTTGATTATATTGGCTGCTTTTCCAAGGCAGCGTGAAGTGTGGATGAGTGGGGAAGCTGGTCTGTGTGGTGGCCAAGGCTACCTCCAAAACTCTCACTAATTCCCAAAGCAATGAAAGCCGATTGCATGCTTGCATTTCTTAGATGTTGATCATGATATTTGTTTTAGTTGGATGCACAGAAAACTATCTGTCGATTTATCAGGGTAATTACCTACATTATAGACTAATTACTGCAAGGGAAGTCTCTCCTTCTGATGTAGTCGTTTAGTGTTTGTCATCGATTGCAAAGTAAACTGTTGTCAAATTTCATAAAATCAAAGGTCAGGCAGAAAACACCTGGGAAATAATATACTGGAAAATTGTTCATAAACCTCACAGGGTCAAGTATTATCTGTAAACCACTTTTGTTATGATGTATTTCTCTGGTTCAGTGAAGAGACAGTGCCATATAACAATTACAGCACGGAAACAGGCCATCTCGGCCCTTCTAGTCCGTGCCGAACACTTATTCTCCCCTAGTCCCATCTACCTGCACTCAGAACCCTCCATTCCTTTCCCGTCCATATACCTATCCAATTTATTTTTTAAATGATAAAATCGAACCTGCCTCCACCACTTCCACTGGAAGCTCATTCCACACAGCTACCACTCTCTGAGTAAAGAAGTTCCCCCTCATGTTACCCCTAAACTTCTGTCCCTTAATTCTCAAATCATGTCCTCTTGTTTGAATCTTCCCTACTCTCAATGGAAAAAGCTTATCCACGTCAACTCTGTCTATCCCTCTCATCATTTTAAAGACCTTTATCAAGTCCCCCCTTAACCTTCTGCGCTCCAAAGAATAAAGACCTAACTTGTTCAATGCACACACAAAATTATTAGCAAAATTATTAGCTGTCTTTAATTTTAGTTTAAACCCTTCGGCCCATTGAGTCCATTTCGAGCAGCTATCACCCACACACTAGTTCTATCCTA
>JAXLNO010004089.1:0-19101 GCA_038087875.1 Malacoraja senta | reverse complement strand
TCTGAAGGAAGGGGTCGGGACCTGAAACGTCAGCCGTTGCTTCTCTCCAGAGATGCTGCCTGTCCCGCTGAGTTACTCCAGCATTTTGATTTAGACCAGCATCTGCAGTTCTTTCTTACACCTCAATTCATTCGCTCGTGTGTCAGGGGGCGTTCTGCCATCGCTTTGCCGCAGCCAGCGCCACATCTGTGCCTCTGCGGAGATCGTCGGCAGTGCGTAGCTCTCCGCCGCAAGTCAGTAGGTGGGCCGTTGTCTCCACCGTTGCACTTGTCAGAGTTCGAGAGGCCCCACTTCTTCAGGTAGAGTCCCCAACGTCCCACGCCAGTGCGGAGGCTCTTTAAGGGCCTGTCCCACTTGGCGATGTTTTCGGCGACTGCCGGCATCATTGACTGACGTATCAGGTCACCGAACACTCCGCGGCATAGATGCGGCGTGTTGACGTATTGACGCGCGGTGTTTTTTCAAGTGTCTCAACGTTTTTTTTGTCGCCGCTGGAGTTTGAAACGTTCAGAATCTTTTGGCGACCCTGATATGACGCCGGCAGTCGCCGAAAAAATCGCCAAGTGGGACAGGCCCTTTAGGGCTTTCCAGGTAGTATAAGGCAGGTGGTGTCCTGGCGCCATCTGGTGTTTGGTTTCTGTGCCTGGCACGGTTGCCTCTAGTTCCATGAATCTGTAACTAACATATAAAATCCAACAAATTACAAACCAGAATACTACTGCAAAAATCCTGCAGACATTAGAGCAACCAAAGGTAGTATATTAAGGCGGCACGGTGGCGTAGCGGTAGAGTTGCTGCCTGGCAGTGAATGCAGCATCAGCGATCCAGGTTCGATCCCGACTACGGGTGCTGTCGAGTTTCTCCCCGTGAGTTTTTCTCCGAGATCTTCGGTTTCCTCCGACGCTCCAGGTATGTAGGTTAATTGGCTTGGTGAATGTAAACATTGTCCCTGGTGTTAATGCGCGGGGATCGTTGGTCAGCGCCGACCTGGTGGGCCGAAGGGCCTGTTTCCGTGCTCTATCTCTAAACTGAATCTTGAATCACAGTGAATGGCGGTGCTGGCTCGAAGGGCCAAATGGCCTACTCCTGCACCTATTGTCTATTGTCTATTGTCTAAAGTTGAGATAGTAATGTGTAGTGTGTTCAAAGAGCCAAGTTAATTCTTCACTAATAGACACAAAGTGCTGGAGTAACTCAGCGGGTCAGGCAGCATCTCTGGGCAAAATGGATAGGTGACGTTTCGGGTCGAGACCCTTCTTCAGAATGAGTCACCGAAACGTCACCTACCCATGTTCTCCAGAGATGCGGCCTGTCCCGCTGATCTACTCTGGCACTTTGTGCCTATCTTTGGTGTAAGCCAGCATCTGCAGTTCCTTTTTGTCAAATGACTGATTTAATATGTAATTGTTTTACACGGCCAAATCCACTGGAAGGCAACCTTTGCCCGCGGACCCCAGCCAGAATGTAACCACTCGGAGGCAACCTTTGCCCGCGGACCCCCAGCCAGGTCCATGTCAACAGCAGAGCGGTGAATTTGAATGATTTATTCCCCTATCTTACTTTAGTTTAGTTTAGAGATACAGCGCGGTTTCAAACAGGCCCTCCGGCCCACCGAGTCCGCGTCGACCAACCATCACCTTTTCACGCTAGGTAGACAAAAGTGCGGGAGAATCTCCGTTCATAGATTATCTGAAGGGGTAGACTGGGCCGGCAGGGAGGCCTGACTGAAACCTGATCCCAGGACTGGATGAACAGTTACGTTTTCTGACCTACGGACCTATCCCCTAAGTTGTATTATTGATAGTTTTGTTTGTTTTTTGTTTTGTTTATTTTATTAGAAGTTAATACAATACAAAACAATACAGTGGCACCTAATTTTAGGTGCCAACTATGTCATAACGTAATGCATTCTATGTACAACCTCTAGTTTTATGTTTTTGAAAAGGAGGTGAAAAATTAAAAAAAAATAAAGACAAAAAAATAGAGAAAAGAAAGAGGAAAAATGAATAGTAGAAAATAGAAAAACGTGAAGTGTGTATATAAGAAAAGAAAAAATAGAAAGTAGAAATAGTAGAAAAAGACCCTTAAAAAAGAAATTTTCAAATCTTTGTTTGGAGATGTAAATCTATCCACGACCTGACCTGAAATCAGTAATCTTTACTGTACTGCTGCATCAGATGATTCCAGAAAGTCGATGAAAGGGGACCAACTCCTTAAGAATTGGTCATATTTATCTATTAGGCGGAGTCTCATTTCTTCAAGGTGTGCTATGTCCGTCATATTCCTAATCCACATTTTAATAGTTGGTATAGCTGTATTTTTCCAAAATTTAAGTATCAATTTCTTTCCAATTATTAACCCGTAATTAAAGACTACTTTTTGGTCTTTGTTTAAATTGATATCTTCTAATATTATTCCAAATATAATCCATTCCATATTATGTTCTATTCTTGACTTGAAGAGCTTTGTAAATATATCAAATATATCGCTCCAAGGTTTATTCAACTTTGTACATCCTACAAATGAATGTGTTATATTGGCATTTTGAAACAAACATTTATCGCATCTGGGAGAGACATTTGGGTAAAATTTATTCAACCTCGTTTTGAATAATATAGTCTATGTAATAATTTAAATTGAATTAAATGATGTCTTGCATTAATGGAACAATTATGTGTATTCATTAGATACTTTATTGATAGTTTATCTTACTTTTTCTAATTTCTTTTCTTTATTTTTATTATCTATAAATATAAATAAATAATTAGAGGCAACGTTAATATGTAACCGATTAAGGAGGACCCCAGCTACTTTGGTAACTGGGTAACCGGAACCTTGGATACTTAATATGTAATTGTTATACAAAGTTTGTAATGGGTTGGACTGTGATATGTAGATATCTTTAATAAAAAATTACAATATTTAAAAAAAAAATTTTTTTTAAGTGCTGGAGAAACTTAGCGGGTGCAGCAGGAAATAGGCAACATTTCGGGCCGAAACCCAAAGGGTTTCGGCCCGAAATGTTGCCTATTTCCTTCGCTCCATAGATGCTGCTGCACCCGCTGAGTTTCTCCAGCACTTTTGTCTACCTTCGATTTTCCAGCATCTGCAGTTCCTTCTTATACCATTTTACGCTAATTCTATCTTATATATGTTTTTGTTTTGATAACGTCCCTTGCTATAGGACGGAGGCCGTTCAGACATCTTGGGTGGCCGCGGTGGGGCAGCGGTAGAGTTGCTGCCTTACAGCGTTTGCAGCGCCAGAGACCCGGGTTCGATCCCGACTACGGGTACGGAGTTTGTACCTTCTCCCCGTGACCCGCGTGGGTTTTCTCCGAGACCTTCGGTTTCCTCCCACACGCCAAAGACACGCATGTTTGTAGGTTAGTTTGCTTGGCGTAAATGAAAAATTGTCCCCAGTGTGTGTGGGATCGTGTTAGTGTGCGGGGATCGCTGGTCGGTGCGGACTCGGTGGGTCGAAGGGCCTGTATCGCTAAACAGTCTGAAGAAGGGTCTCGACCCGAAACGTCACCCATTCCTCCTCTCCAGAGACGGTGCCCGTCCCGCAGAGTTACTCCAGCATTTTGTGTCTACCTTCGATTTAAACCAGCATCTGCAGTTCTTTCCGACATAATCAAACTAAATTCTGTTTCTCGATCTCAATCGCCGACACAGAGGCAAGGATGTGTCAGTACGGACTCACTGTGAAACACAAACTCCACCGGACAGACACAAAAACCCCGAGTAACTCAGCGGGACAGGCAGCACCTCTGGGGAAAAGGACGAGGTGACGTTTCGGGTCGAGACCCTTCTTCAGACTGAGAGTCAGGGGAAAGGGAAAGAAGAGTTGTCTGCGAAGGACCCGGTGTTTCCGCGCTGTATCTCTAAACTAAACTAATGTGTTCAGAAAGTGTTAATGAAGTTATGACAAGCTTCTGTTCAATGTTTCTTTGTCCTTCTTTCAACTGAATCCTCCTATTGTTTTATTAACAAGCATTCTTAAATAGGACAAAGAATCTGTTCCTTATAAAATCGGAGACTATCATGTCTAAAAATGGCTTCCTTGGTTGGTGAAGACCAGAGGTTCACATACTTTACCTTATATGGATGCAGCGATGAAATCACCGTGTTAATACTTCATTAGCTTCCACTTACATTCTCCTTCCCTCCGACAGTGTCTTGGAGTTTACGGTGGACGCAAGGATCTGGAGATGCTGGAACCGCAAGCGAAACACAAAGTGCTGGAGGGCAGCGGGTAGAGTTGAGATCGCCCGAGACCCGGGTTCAATCCAGACCTTGGGTGCTGTCTGTGTGTGTGTGTGGGGGGGGGGGGGGTTTGCACGTTCTCCCTGTGACCGTGTGGGGTTAATACTGACCCCCCCATCCCAATCAATACTGACCCCCCCCATCCCAATCAATACTGACCCCCCCCCATCCCAATCAATACTGATGCCATCCCAATCAGTACTGACCCCTATCCAAATCAATACTGATGCCCCATCCCAATCAATACTAATTCTTCCCCATCCCAATCAATACTGACCCCTATCCAAATCAATACTGATGCCCTATCCCAATCAATACTGACCCCTATCCAAATCAATACTGACGCCATCCCAACCAATACTGACCCCTATCCAAATCAATACTGATGCCCCATCCCAATCAATACTAATCCTTCCCCATCCCAATCAATACTGATCCCTATTCCAATCAATGCTAATCCACATCCCAATCAATACTAACCTCCCATCCCAATCAATACTGGTTTCCCTATCTCAATCAATAGCTGACCTGCATCCCATCTGTACTGGCAATCAATATTGGTTCCCTTATCCCAATCTGCGCTGGTTTCCCATCTAATCAATACTGTCTGTCGTCCCATCAATATTGGGCACTCATCTCAATCGATATCAGTCCATCCGATCAATACTAGGGCCCATTTCATTCAGTGATCTACCCAATTAATTAATGATTGTATCTCCCCCGTCATTACTGACCTCACCAATTCAACACTGTTTAGTTGAGTTTAGTTTGGAGATACAGCGCAGTAACAGGCCCTGCCGCCCACCGAGTCCCCGCCGCCCACCGATCCCCGCACACTGACACTATCCTACACGCACTAGTCACCGCTGAGAAAGCACAGCCCCTCGCTCCAGAGTTTCTGCCCCTTCCTCGCCCACCCCTCTTACACAGCGAGGCGAGATCTCAGAACGATCAGTCTGTACCTCCCCCCAAAAAATAAACTGGAAAAACTTTTCCGACATTCTCAGCGTCAACACAGTCGTGTCAAGTCAAGAGTGTTTTATTGTCATACGTCCCAGATAGAACAATGACATTCCCAACCCTTGTCTGAAGAAGGGTCTCGACCCAAAACGTCGCCTATTTCCTTCGCTCCATAGATGCTGCCTCACCCGCTGAGTTTCTCCAGCACTTTTGTCTCCATTCTTACTTGCAGCAGCGCAACAGAATATGTAAACATAGTACTCTGTAAACAACAAGATAATTAGAATTAGAATTATAGTTAGAATGCCTTTATTCTCATGTAAACAAACAAAGGTTTGAACAAAATTTCGTTCCCTGCAGCAAAAAATAAATAAAAAAACAAAAAAACAAGGAAATATGTCAGTGTGTGTATATATAACAATATGCTGCTGGCGAGGCAGCCATTACAGGATGTTTATGTTGTACTTTATTTTATGTGCTGTGTGTATTTTTGCTTTTTACTCAGTATGGCTGTATGGTATTGTATTGTATTGTATATTTTAATGACCACACAGCCAGGCTGGTGGAATTTGTTATCAGTACAGGTTCCAACATTTCATCAACATTAAACTTATAACATAGATGTACATACAGACAGACACATTACATAATACATAAGTGCCATGCTCATTCTTATTCCTCACCGTACAGAGTTTAAAATGTTAATTGCAGTGGGAATGAAACTGTTTTTGAGGCGGCTTGTTTTGGAGGCAATTGACCTGTAACGCCTCCCAGAGGGCAGTAGCTGAAAGGCATAGTGTGCAGGGTGGGTAGGATCAGAGATGATCTTGCGGGCTCTGTGCAGTGACCGTTTGTGATAAAGTGATTCAAGGGATGGTAGGGGTAAGCCAATAATTTTTGATTATGCGCTGTAATTTCTTCCGGGAGAGTGAGTGGAGACTGCCGAACCAGACTGTGATGGATGAAGTGAGGATGCTTTCAATGATGGCTGTATAGAAGCGGAGCATGAGATGAGATCTTACTCTGAACTTCCTTAGCTGTCGGAGATGGAAAAGTCTTTGCTGGGCTTTCCCATAAATGTGGTCTGCGTTTGTCCTCCATTTGAGGTTGTTGCTGATGTGGGTTCCAAGGAGTTTGAATGTGTCAGTGATGGAGATGGATTCATCATTAATGAACACAGGAGTTTTGGGGGATGGCTGGCGCCTTGGGTCGATGATAAGTTCTTTTGTTTTTGATGAATTGAGTAAGAGGTCATGGTCTGTGCACCAGGTCACTGCTTGGTTGACCTGTGCACGGTATTCAGTTTCTTGGTTGTTGGTGACTCAAATTACAATAGACAATAGACAATAGGTGCAGGAGTAGGCCATTTGGTCCTTTGAGCCAGCACCGCCATTCAATGTGATCATGGCTGATCATCCCCAATCAGTACCCCGTTCCTGCCTTCTCTGCACTGTAATTGGTACATGTGACAGCCCATTTAGGACTGAGATGAGGACAAACTTTTTCACCCAGAGAGTTGTGAATCTGTGGAATTCTCTGCCTCAGAAGGCAGTGGAGGCCAATTCACTGGATGTTTTCAAGAGAGAGTTAGATTTAGCTCTTAGGGCTAATGGAAACATTGAATCTTGAATATATATATATATATATCAAACTGACATATGTTGAAAGAATGGGTCGACTGGGCTTGAATTCACTGGAATTCAGACGATGAGAGGGGATCTTATAGAAACATGTAAAATTCTTGAAGGATTGGACAGGGTAGATGCAGGAAAAATGTTCCCCCTTGTTAGGGGAGTCCAGGACCAGGGGTCACAGTTTAAGGATAAGGGGTAGCCCATTTAGGACTGAGATGAGGAAAAACCTTTTCACCCAGAGAGTTGTGAATCTGTGGAATTCTCTCCCACAGAAGGCAGTGGAGGCCAATTCACTGGCTGTTTTCAAGAGAGAGTTAGATACAGCTCTTAGGGTTAATGGAATCAAGGGATATGGGGATAAAACAGGAACGGGGTACGTTCCTGCTCTACGATGGCCTGCTTTCAAAGTCAAAGTTCATGTTCATGTGATAGGAGCAGAATTAGGCCATTCGGCCCATCAAGTCTACTCTGCCATTCAATCAAGGCTGATCTATCTCTCCCTCCTAACCCCATTCTCCTGCCTTCTCCCCATAACCCCTGACACCCATACTAATCAGGAATCTATCTATCTCTGCCTTAAAAATATCCATTGACTTGCCCTCCCCTGTCTGTTGTGGCAGGCAAAGGGAAGCAAAGTCTCTTTAGTTTAGTTTAGTTTAGAGATACAGCGTAGAAACAGGCCCTTCGGCCCATCGAGTCCGCACCGATCTGCAATCACCCTCAGTGAGCCGAAGGGCCTGTTTCCACGCTGTATCTCCAAACTAAACTTAACTCAACTATGCTACATGTGTAGGAAGGAACTGCAGATGCTGGCTTACACCGAAGATAAACAGGAAATGCTGGAGTAACTCAGCGGGTCAGGCAGCATCTCTGGAGAAAAGGAATAGGTGACATTTTGGGTCGAGACCCTTTATTTTAGTTTTGAGATACAATGTGGAGTCAGGCCCTTCAGCCCACTGAGTCTATGCTGACCATTACCTACCGATTGCACGAGTCCTATGTCGCCTCCCTGCTTCCACCCAGAGTCATAGAGTCTTACAATGTGGAAATAGGCCCTTTGGCCCAACTTGCCCACACCGCCCAACATGTCCAATCTACGCTAGTCCCACCTGCCTGCGTTTGACTCATATCCATCTAAACCTGTCCTTTCCATGTAGAGCCACAGAGTCTCTATGTCGAAATGTTTCTTATATGTTGCGATAGTCCCTGCCTCAACTACCTCCTCCGGCAGCTCGTTCCATACACCCACCACCCTCTGTGTGAAAAGGTTATCCCTCAGGTTCCTATTAAATCTTTTCCCCTTCACCTTAAACCTATATCCTCTGGTCCTTGATGGCTCTGGGCAAGAGATTCGGTGCATCTACCCGATCTGTTCCTCTCATGATTTTGTACACCTCTAGATGATCACCCCTCATCCCCATGCGCTCCAAAGAATAAAGCCCTAGCCCGCCGAACCTCTCCCAATAGCTCAGTGCCTCGGTGTGTAGAGAGGAACTGCAGATGCTGGTTTAAACCGAAGTTAGACACAAAAAGCTGGAGTAACTCAGCGGGACAGGCGGCCTCTCTGGAGAGAAAGAATGGGTGACATTCTGGGTCGATGCCCTTCTGTCTGAAGAAGGGTCTCGACCCGAAACGTCACCCATTCCTTCTCTCCAAAGATGCTGACTGTCCCGCTGAGTTACTCCAGCTTTTTGTGTCTATCTTTGTTTCTATATATATTCTATACTCAATACTCTGACTGATGAAGGCCAGTGAACCAAAATGGCGTCCAAGGTGTAAATCGCAAAACCATTGCCAGTGTACAGTTCCACCTCCTCCTACAATCCTCCGTAAGGTCGCCAACTTCCTCACTCCCAAATAAGGGACAAAAGGTCAAAATACGGGACAAATTCCCAACGGCAATTCGTTGGCCGACTCGGCCGTGGCTGGGTGGGTGAATGATGAGTTGGCCCGGGTGCTGGACTGCACACAAAGCCCAGCCGGCGGGCCAGCTGAGGAGTTTTGGCCAGGCACCCCATCCAACTCATGAACCGATGATCGGCCATGAGAAGGAGGGGTGGTGGTGGTGTTGGCGGTAAGCGAAGGTCCGAAGGTCAGTGCTGCCGACCGACGGGGCCACGGGCGAGGCGCTGCTGCTGCTGCACTCCATGGGCTGCACTAGGTCGGGACGGGTGAGGCGGGGGCCGGACGCAGCGCTCTGACCCGACAGTCCCCTCGACCCGAGTACTAGCAGTCAAATACGGGACAAGGGCGGTCCCGTACGGGACAAACCGATTTAGCCCAAAATACGGGATGTCCCGGCTAATACGGGACAGTTGGCAACCCTAATCCTCCGTGCATTTTGATCTATCGCAGTTTGATCAACCTTTTGCGACAGGAAAAACTCTCTCTTCAAGACTGAGTAACCAGGACAAGTGGGTCAAAGTCGACACGGCCCGTATTTAATTTATTGCCGTTGAGATTGGGCCTGTCTACGGTAGGTTCCTCTCTCTCATTTTATCGACTGTGCTTCAGCCGCTGACGTCACCCCTACCGTTATCTGACGGACGACAGAATGGGCCAGGATTTACTGCATAAACCGCTTAAGGAGGGACCTCACCAGTATGGGTCGACAGGTGGCTTTCATCAAAAATGGCAACAACTCCCATTCTCAAATGAATCCAAACAATTGTCAGTATAGCTTGAACCCTTTGTGGAACCTCAAAGCATCTACACTGAAAGCAGTTCAGTGCTCCAGATATAATTAACCATTTGGTGTCCACAAGGTTCGGGATGAGATTAACATTTTCGTCCTTGGATGGCTATCTCACTGCCCGGGCTCTGTCCGAAGAAGGGTCTCAGCTATTGAGGGAGTGCAGCGTAGGTTCACGAGGTTAATTCCCGGGATGGCTGGCCTGTCATATGTTGAGAGAATGGAGCGACTGGGCTTGTGTACTCTGGAATTTTAGAAGGATGAGAGGGAATCTTATTGAAACATATAAGACCATTAAGGGTTTGGACACGCTAGAGGCAGGAAACATGTTCCCGATGTTGGGGGAGTCCAGAACCAGGGGCCACAGTTTAAGAATAAGGGGTAGGCCGTTTAGATCAAGTGAGTTTATTGTCATGTGTCCCTGATAGGACAATGAAATTCTTGCTTTGCTTCAGCACAACAGAACATAGAAGGCATTGACTACAAAACAGATCAGTGTGTCCTTATATCATTTTATAAATATATACACACATGAATAAATAAACTGATAAAGTGTAGATAACAGATAATGGGCTATTAATGTTCATAGTTTTGTCCGAGCCAAGTTTAATAGCCTGATGGCTGTGGGGAAGTAGCTATTCCTGAACCTGGTCATTGCAGTCTTCAGGCTGAAGGTAGCAGGGAGATGAGTGTGTGGCCAGGATGGTGTGGGTCCTTGATGATACTGCCAGCCTTTTTGAGGCAGCGACTGTGGTAGATCCCCTCGATGGAAGGGAGGTCAGAGCCGATGACGGACTGGGCAGTGTTTACTACTTTTTGTAGTCTTTTCCTCTCCAGGGCGCTCAAGTTGCCGAACCAAGCCACGATGCAACCGGTCAGCATGCTCTCTACTGTGCACCTGTAGATGTCAGAGAGAGTCCTCCTTGACAAACCGACTCTCCGTAATCTTCTCAGGAAGTAGAGGCGCTGATGTGCTTTCTTAATAGTAGCATCAGTGTCCTCGGAACAGGAAAGATCTTCAGAGATGTGCACGCCCAGGAATTTAAAACTCTTGACACTTTCAACCATCGACCCGTTGATATAAACGGGACTGTGGGTCCCCATCCTACTCCTTCCAAAGTCCACAATCAGTTCCTTGGTTTTGCTGGTGTTGAGGGCCAGGTTATTGTGCTGGCACCATATGGACAGTCGCTCGATCTCTCTTCTATACTCTGACTCATCCCCATCAGTGATACGTCCCACAACAGTGGTGTCGTCAGCGAACTTGATGATGGAGTTCGCACTATGACCGGCTACGCAGTCATGAGTATAGAGTGAGTACAGCAGGGGACTGAGCACGCAGCCTTGAGGTGCTCCCGTGCTGATTGTTATCGAGTCTGACACATTTCCACCAATACGAACAGACTGTGGTCTGAGTGAGGAAGTCGAGGATCCAATTGCAGAGGGATGCGCAGAGACCCAGTTCTGCGAGTTTGGTAACCAGCTTGGAGGGGATGATTGTGTTAAATGCCGAGCTGTAATCGATGAATAACAGCCTGACATATGAGTTTTTGTTGTCCAAGTGGTCCAGAGCGGAGTGGAGGGCCAGCGAGATCACATCCACCGTTGATCTGTTGTGGCGGTAAGCGAACTGCAGTGGGTCCAGGTTTTTGTCGAGGTAGGAGTTGATTTGCACCATGATCAACCTCACAAAGCACTTCATCACCACGGGCGTTAGTGCCACAGTCATTGAGGCACGTCACCTTGCTCTTCTTGGGCACTGGTATGATCGATGCCCTTTTGAAGCAGGTGGGAACCTCAGACCTCAGAAGTGAGAGGTTGAAAATGTCCGTTAAAAACTCCAGCCAGTTGGTCCGCACAGGTATTTAGAACACGGGGGATGAACGTCTAGAACGGAGACGAGGAAACACTTTTTCACACAGAGAGTGGTGAGTCTGTGGAATTCTCTGCCTCAGAGGGCGGTGGAGGCCAGTTCTCTGGAAACTTTCAAGAGAGAGCTAGATAGGTTAGAACGTGTATACGGGGTGATTGCTGGTTGGCGTGGACTCGGTGGGGCAAAGGGCTTGTTTCCACGCTGTATCTCTAAACTAAACCAAACTCAACTATTTCTACGTCTGTGGTAGACAAGAATGCTGGAGAAACTCAACGGGCGAGGCAGCATCTATGGAGCGAAGGAATAGGGCGACATTTTGGGTCGAGTCCCTTCTTCAAAAATGCTGGAGAAACTCAGCGGGTGAGGCAGCATCTATGGAGCGAAAGAATAGGCGACGTTTCGGGTCGACCCGAACCGTTGCCTATTCCTTCGCTCCATAGATGCTGCCTCACCCGCTGAGTTTCTCCAGCGTTTTTGTCTACCTTGGATTTTTCCAGCACCTGCAGTTCTTTTCTTGAATATTTCTACCTCTGGGTAAGTCCTGCGATCACGTGCCAGTTAAACTCTATCCGGGAAACCTTCTGTGAGTGGTCACTCCGTTGCTCCGAGCCTGGCTTTTGGGAGACTTGGAAAAGTACTTCAACTCAAAAAAAAAGTTCGCATAATCTCGGCGGAATCCAAACGAGTTACCAACAAGAAAGCCTTTCACGGAGATTCACGCTATGGTGGATTCTGCATAATTAAGCGGCTCCTATCCATCCATAATTCATCGCGACGAGGCGACTGGAGATTTCAATGGCAGGGAACCATGTCTATCTTTTCCCAAGCATGCTCGGGGAATGGCCAGATGCTATCAATATTTCACGCCACCCCATTAATAACTCATGGCACATTACATAGAATGAACTGCACAAGGAAATTAGTTTGTTGGGGCCCAGTCACCGTTAAAAAATCTGAATGGCCCAGATCATATTTGTCGACTGACAGTCGCTCCACTATTTACGAGGATGTTTCCAGGACTAGAGGGTCTGAGCTACAGGGAGCGGTCGCGTAGGCTGGGACTCTATTCCTTGGAGCGCAGGAAAATGAGTGGTGAACCTATAAGTGTATAAGATCATGAGGGGAATTGATCGGGGAGAGGCACAGAGTCTCTTGCCCAGAGTAGGGGAATTCAGGAGCAGAGGACATAGGTTTTAAGGTGACAATAGACAATAGGTGCAGGAGTAGGGCATTTGGCCCTTTGAGCCAGCACCGCCATTCAATGTGATCATGGCTGATCATCCCCAATCAGTACCCCGTTCCTGCCTTCTCCCCATATCCCCTCACTCCGCTATTTTTAAGAGCCCTATCTAGCTCTCTCTTGAAAGTATCTAGAGAACCGGCCTCCACCGCCCTCTGAGGCAGAGAATTCCACAGACTCACCACTTTTTGTGAGAAAAAGTGTTTTCCTCATCTCCGTTCTAAATGGCTTACTCCTTATTCTTAAACTGTGGCCCCTGGTTCTGGACTCCCCCAACATCAGGAACATGTTTCCTGCCTCTAGCGTGTCCAAACCCTTAATAATCTTATATGTTTCAATGAGATTCCCTCTCATCCTTCTAAACTCCGGAGTGTAAAAGAAGAGGGAAAAGATTTAATAGGAATCTGATGGGTAACTTTTCCACACAAAGGGTGGTGGATGTATGGAACAAGCTGCCAGAGGAGGTAGTTAAGGCTGGGACTATCCCAACAGTTGGACAGGTACATGGATAGGACAGGTTTGGAAGGATATGGACCAAGCGCGGGCAGGTGGGACTAGGGTAGCTGGGACATGTTGGCCGGTGTGGGCAAGTTGGGCCGAAGGGCCTGTATCACTCTATGACTATGACTATTGTGGGTTGTACAGAGGTGCAGTGGTAGAGATGCTGCCACAGAGGGCCAGCGACCCGGTCGATCCGATCCAGGCCGCTCATAATTAGATAACCGCTTATCAAGCCTCCCCTCAAGCGCTAATGCTCCAGAGAAAACGATCCAAGTTTATCCGGCCTCTTCCTCCCGGATTCAGAAACCATCCTGGTGAATCACTTCCGCACCCTCTCACCTTCTTCCTCTGGCACGGTGTCCAGAACTGTCCCTGGCATTTGCCCTCTGCTCCTGCTTTAGTTTAGTTTAGAGATACCGCGCGGAAACAGCCCCTCGGGCCCAGCGATCCCCGCACATTAACGGGCCTGTCCCACTTACGCGACCTTTACAGGCACCCGTACAGGCGACCCCTGGCGACATGTACGGTCGTGAGAGGTCTCCTATGGTCGTGAGAGGTCTCCAAAGAGTCGTGGAGTCTTTCTGGTCACCGCTGAATTTTCAACATGTTTGAACATTTCGGCGACCTATCACGGGTGCCGGCAGTCGCCTGTAAAGGTCGCGAGAGTGGGACGGGCCTTTAACACTATCCTACACCCACTAGGGACAATTTACACATATACCAAGCCAATGAACCTACAAATCTGTACGTCCTTGGAGTGTGGGAGGAAACCTGAGCTCCCGGAGAAAACCCACGTGGTCACGGGGAGAACGTACAAACTCCATACAGACAGCACCCGTGGTCAGGATTGAACCGGGGTCTCTGGCGCTGTGAGGCAGCAACTCTACCGCTGCGCCACCGTGCCGTAAAGCATCTTCAATGAAGTAAAGTTTAACCAACGATTCATGAAATTCGAACAAAATCTCTTTGCTGCTGCATTCCCCATCCTGTTTGTAAATCAATCATGTGGATGGTTTTTCATTGCCTTATTAATTTTCCCTGTGGAATGTCTTTTGTGGAAAGTTGGAGGCTGCGGAGAGGGAGACATTAAGAGATACTTTGGGGAAAGTGGTTCTGACTATCTATACTCTCACCATCTTATATACTTTTATTAAGGCGGCATGGTGGCACAGCGGTAGAGTTGCTGCCCTCCGCACATCCAAGGACGTACAGTTTTGTAGGTCAATTGGCTTGGTATAAATGTGAATTGCCCCTAAAAAGCTGTCCAGGGTCTGGCCTCCCCAGAGGGGCATGGGTGAAGCTCAACCGACTTGGGACTGGAGTTGGGCGTTTCAACGCCAGCGTGTGGAGATGGAGGCCCAGCCTGTGAATGCGGAGCAGAACAACAGACAGCCAACCATGTCATCTCTGGGTGCCCGCTCTACCACCCACCGAATGGAGCTGTGTCAGGGCCTGGCAGACATCGACGCAGAGACAACAACCTGGCTGCTCAACACCCGGCTTGAGATCTAACTATTCCTTTGGTTTATGTTTCATTCGCAAGAAGAAGAAGCCCCTAGTGTGGTTAGGATAGTAAGTAAGTAAGTAAGTAAGTTTATTGGCCAAGTATTCACATACAAGGAATTTGCCTTGGTGCTCCACCCACAGGTAACAACATGACATACAGTGACAGTTACGAATGACTCAGAAAACACTAAACATTAATACTAATAAAACATTAATGATAAAACACCATTGATCAAGCATGTGAACCACAAAATACCAGATCAAAGGGAGGCTACAGATTTTTGGCTGTTGAGTAGAGCAACTACTCGTGGATAAAAACCGTTTTTATGTCTGGCTGTGGCAGCTTTGACAGTCCGGAGTCGCCTTCCAGAGGGAAGTGATTCAAAGAGTTTGTGGCCAGGGTGAGAGGGGTCAGAGATGATCTTGCCCGCTCGCTTCCTGGCCCTTGCAGTGTACAGTTCATCAATCCTGTTTGCATACGGGGATGGCTGGTCAGCGCGGACCCGGTGGGCCGAATGGCCTGTTTCCGCGCTGTAACGCTGAAGTAAAGGGACAGATATGGGACAATGAGGTTAAATAATAGAGTATGTGGCAGCAATGCCCAGCAGGGGGAAACTGGTTGAATTAAATATTAACACTAAGTAGCACTCAGAATAAGTGCGTGCTATTGACTTTGATGGGTAGGTCCTTAATGTAAGGTCTCCAGTGCATTCCTGCCATCACGTAGCTGACTGCAGCTCTGCGCTGTTCCTGCCATTGTGTCTCATTCTTCCCACGGTGCGGAAGAGGTTTTTTTCCCATTCACATTCCGCACAGTGGGCGATCCGTGCTCACCGCAAACTTTTCCGGCGCTGAGGAATTCTCCGGCCAGTCTGTAATGGGAGCAGGGAGAAACTCAGCGGGTGCAGCAGCATCTATGGAGCGAAGGAAATAGGCAACGTTTCGGGCCGAAACCCTGAAGGGAAATAGGCAACGTTTCGGGACGAAACCCCGGAAGGGTTTCGTCCCGAAACGTTGCCTATTTCCTTCGCTCCATAGATGCTGCTGCACCCGCTGAGTTTCTCCAGCATGTTTCTCCACCTTCGATTTTCCAGCACCTGCAGTTCCTTCTCAAACACGGTAATGGGAGCGGTTGTGTAAGAAGGAACTGCTGATGCCGGTTTGAACCGAAGATAGACACAAAAAAAGCCGAAGTAACTCAGAGGGATGGGCAGCGTCTCTGGCGGCCCTTCGGCCCACCGGGTCCGCGCCGACTAGCGATCACTCCGTACGCCAGCACTACCCTAGGGATAATTGACCATTTTTACCAACGGCGAATTAAACCTGCACGTCTTTGGAGTGCGGAGGGAAACCGGAGCACCCGGAGAAAACCCACGCAGGTCACGGGGAGAACGTGCAAACTCCGTGCAGACAGCGCCCGTAGTCAGGATGGAACACTGGGTCTCTGCCGCTGTGAGGCAGCAACTCTACCGCTGCGCCACTGTGCCACCCCTCTTGCATTAGTTATCTACCCTCAGCTGAAACACAACATGGAAACAAGCCCGTTAGGTAGGGTCACCAATTTTCTCACTCCCAAATAAGGGACTAAAAGTCAAAATACGGGACAAATTCCCGACGGCAATTTGTTGACCGACTCGGCCGTGGCTGGGTGGGTGAACGATGAGTTGGCCCGGGTGCTGGACTGCACACAAAGCCAAGCCGGCGGGCCAGCTGAGGAGTTTTGGGCCCGGGCCGCGCAACGTCGCGCGCAAAGTCCGGCACCCCATCCAACTCATGAACCGATGATCGGCCATGAGAAGGAGGGGTGGTGGTGGTGACGGCGGTAAGCGAAGGTCCGAAGGTCGGACAGCTGGCCGGGCTGCCGACCGACCGACGGGGCCACGGGCGAGGCGCTGCTGCTGCTGCTGCACTCCATGGGCTGCACTACGTCGGGACGGGTGAGGCGGGGGCCGGACGCGGCACTCCGACCCGACAGTCCCCTCGACCCGAGTAGTAGCAGTCAAATACGGGACAAGGGCGGTCCCGTACGGGACAAACCAATTTAGCCCAATATACGGGATGTCCCGGCTAATACGGGACAGTTGGCAACCCTACCCTTTGGCCCATCAAGTCTACACTGACCAGTGATCACCCGCACACTGGTTCTATCCGACACACTAGGGTCAATCTTACAGATGGTGATTCACCTGCTGAGTTCACGCTGACCATTGTTCACCCGTTCTGTCATCCCCATTTCTCATCCACTCCCTACACACTAGGGATAGTTTACAGAGGTCAATTAATCTACAAACCCGCCTACCTTTGTGATGTGGGAGGAAACCCACGCGGTCGCAGGGAGAGCGTGCAAACTCCACACAGACACTTCCCGCGGCCAGGATCCGAACCCTGGTCTCTGGCACTATGAGGCATCAGCTCTACCAGCCGCGCCACCGTGCCGTGCTATCACAGGGCTGCACATCGCCTGTTCCTTACACTAGGTGGCACCCCGATGGAGACCCCGGGTTCGATGCTGTTTGTGTGGAGTTTGTACGTTCTCCCCCGTGACCGCGTGGGTTTTCTCCGGGTGCTCCGGTTTCCTCCCACATCCCAAAGACGTGCGGGTTTGTAGGTTAATTGGCATCTGTAAATTGCCGCTGGTGTGTAGGGAGTGGTTGAGAAAGTGGGATAGCATAGAACTAGCTGATCGATGGGCAGCATGGACTCAGTGTATCTTCAAATCTGAACTAAACTTACGGCAGCCAATTGACCTCACAAGCTGGTAAATGGTGGCGTTAACCGCTTTGCATCTGCGAGTCTAACGTGTTAAGGACACCTCACCAGCTGAGACATCAGGGCGGCATGGTGGCGCAGCGGTAGAGTTGCTGCCTGACGGCGCCAGAGACCCGGGTTCGATCCTGACCACGGGTGCTGTCTGCACGGAGGTTCTCCCCGTGACCTGCTTAGGTTTTCTCCGAGACCTTCGGTTTCCTCCCACACTCCAAAGACGTACAGGTTTGCAGGATAAATGGCTTGGTATGATTGTAAACTTGTCCCTGGTGTGTGTTCATGTGCGGGGATCGCTGGTTGGCACGGACTCGCTGGGCCGAAGGGCCTGTTTCCACGCTGTACCTCATTGAAACATATAATTGAAACATCTCATTGAACAAGCTCATCTCATTGAAACATATAAGATTGTTAAGGGCTTGGACACGCTAGAGGCAGGAAACATGTTCCCGATGTTGGGGGAGTCCAGAACCAGGGGCCACAGTTTAAGAATAAGGAGTAAGCCATTTAGAACGGAGACGAGGAAACACTTTTTCTCACAGAGAGTGGTGAGTCTGAGGAATTCTCTGCGTCAGAGGGCGGTGGAGGCCGGGTCTCTGGATGCTTTCAAGAGAGAGCTAGATAGAACTCTTAAAGATGGCGGAGTCAGGGGATATGGGGAGAAGGCAGGAACGGGGTACTGATTGTGGATGATCAGCCATGATCACATTGAATGGCGGTGCTGGCTCGAAGGGCTGAATGGCCTACTCCTGCACCTATTGTCTATTATCTCTAAACTAAACTAAACTTCACAAGCTGAGACATCTGAGCAGAGGGGCGTTGACCCGGCACGACTCTCGCTGCTTGCTTGGCCCCGCTCTCCCCATCCAAAGCCCTTAAGCCAGTGAGGTAGGTGACCGCACATCTGTGGACCATAATGACAAACTAACAACACAGCTTATTGAAGCAGAACATCTGGGAATTGATAACAGGGCTTTACAGATTAAACATGAAGTGAAAACAGCTGTTCATATTAGAACAATGACACAAGGCAGAATCCATATACCTCCAAGATTGTGATTCATTATACAATCACAGCCACTCAGCCCATCTGGTCCATGCTGGTTCCCAGAGGACTAACCCCCCCTCTCCTCATTTCCCTGTAGTTTGGTTTCAGTTTAGAGATACAGCTCGGAAACAGGCCCTTCGGCCCACCGAGTCCCCGCCGACCAGCGATCCCCGCACATTAACACTACCCTACACACACCAGGGACAATTTTTCATTCACACCAAGCCATTTAACCTCCAAACCTGCACGTCTTTGGAGTGTGGGAGGAAACTGGAGATCCTGGAGAAAACCCACGCAGGTCACGGGGAGAAGGTACAAACTCTGTACAGACAGCACCCGTAGTCGGGATGGAACCCGGGTCTCTGGCGCTGTGAGGCAGCGACTCCACACCGCTGCGTCACCCTGTAATGTGACATGATCACAACAAAAAATCTCTACACAAACTTAACTGATTGGGAAATTTACCCGACCCAGTCAAAGTTAGCTGGTCGATATAATGATTTTCTTTGGTTAATAAATCCAGCAAGATGCAGGACAGAACGCCACAGGAGATCCTTCTTCCCTGTGGCTCTCAAACTGTCCAACTCCTCCCGCTTCTGTCGTGGGGTAGACTGAGAC
>JAXLNO010004088.1:12500-36565 GCA_038087875.1 Malacoraja senta | reverse complement strand
CGTTCTGCCGCCAATGACCGCAGACTCGTGAGACAGGCCTTTCACTCTCCACTATTCGGTGTCCAATTTTCCCAAAGTTAGTCGAAGCTGGTCTTCAACATGACATTTTTTCAAACTCTCCTAAACTCTTCTAAACTCGCCAATTAGGTCGCCCAAGTGGGACAGCCCCTTTAGAAACTAGAAAATAGGTGCAGGAGTAGGCCATTCGGCCCTTCGTGCCAGCACCGCCATTCAATTGTGAGTCTGTGGAATTCTCTGCCTCAGAGGGCGGTGGAGGCCGGTTCTCTGGATACTTTCAAGAGAGAGCTAGATAGGGCTCTTAAAGGTAGCGGAGTCAGGGGATATTAGTCAAATGCAGGGAGGTGGGACTAGTGTCGTTGGCCGGTGTGGGCAAGTTGATCTGAAGAGCCTGTTCCACGCTGTATCACTCTATGACTCTATAATCTATTTATCACACTGAGAAAATAGACTGCAGATGAGAATTTTGTTCCTAATTTGATTTCATGAACACATTATGGTCATTCGTAATAAACGTCGAGTGTTATGATAGTAATCTTCAAAAGTATGGGATAAATAAATCTATGATGAAAATAGCCTAGACGTCTGAAGAAGTGTCCCAACCCGAAATGTCACCTATCCAAGTTCTTCGGATGTCGTCTTAACCGCTGAGTTACTCCAGCACTTTCTGCCCTTTTTTTTGTGCAAACCAGCATCTGCATTTCCTTGCGTCTCCTTCGAAGATTTGAAGATTGCAGATGAGTGGTAAAGGTTAGATGAAAGTTTCTTGTTGTGGAATCGCGTTGGCAAGATTTGGACAGTTGCGTGGAAACGTGGAATAAACACGTTGCTGTTCTCATCCTGCAGCATGCGAGGATTGGGACACATTTAAGAGCCTTATTTTCCTCTGTCTGTACTAAGCCCGTTCCCTTCAGAGATTTGGTGCTTTGCACAGATCCCATGGCAAGACAATTTGTACATGATGTACGAGGCTTGGCTAGATGCTGGGAAGGCAGTTTGCTTTTTTAAAAATTATTGTTTCATAACTTTTTTCAATTATCTAAATGCTGCAGTTATTGCTGCGTTGGCATTGGGATTTGAGATAATAACTTTCAACATTTGACGCTGGGGTTGTTTACTGAGCAGATTAATGCCCTCCCAGACTGGAACTGCCTTGGGCGTCAACTCGGGGACATTCATCTTGTGACTCCTGGCGTAACAAGGTTTCTTCGGCCTGAAGAAGCTGGCTCTCCGGAAAGTTCTCCCGTCTTCGGCACTGAAAATAGACGCAAAGCGCTGGGAAAACTCCGCGGGTCGGGCAGTTCAGTTCAGTTTAGTTTATTGTCACGTGTATCGAGGTACAGTGAAGAGCTTTTGTTGCGTGCTAACCAGTCAGCCCGGAAAGACGATGCATTATTACAGTCGAGCCGTCCACAGCGTACAGATACATGGTAAGGGGATAACGTTTAGTGCAAGGGTAAAGCCAGCAAAGTCCGATCAAAGATAGTCCGAGGGTCACCAATGAGGTGGATAGTAGCTCAGGACTGGAATTCTCTGCCTCAGAGGGCGGTGGAGGCAGGTTCTCTGGATGCTTTCAAGAGAGAGCTAGATAGGGCTCTTAAAGATAGCGGAGTCAGGGGATATGGGGAGAAGGCAGGAACGGGGTACTGATTGGGGATGATCAGCCATGATCACATTGAATGGCGGTGCTGGCTCCAAGGGCCGAATGGCCTACTCCTGCACCTATTGTCTATTGTCTTTTGTCAATTGACTGGACACAAAGGGCTGGAGTAACTCAGCGGGACAGGCAGCATCTCTGGGGAGAAGGAATGGGTGACGTTTCGGGTCGGGACTGGAGTCTGAAGAAGGGTCTCGACCCCAAAGGTCACCCGTTCCTTCTCTCCAGAGATGCCGCCTGCCCCGCCGAGTTGCTCCAGCATTGTGTGTCCATCTTCGGTTGAAACCAGCATCTGCGGTTCCTCCCCACACAGAAGTTCTTCAGTTGTGGCAGCATCTCTGGAGGAACAGGATGGGTGAGGTTTGGGGTCGGGACCCTTCCTCAGAACCACTGCTAGCACGATCCAAAAGGTCACGGTTCCACACAGGATGAACACTGGGCCATATTATCACTCACTCCATTTGACATTCTACTTTTCACTTTGCCTTTCAACATATTTAGCTTAACTTGCCCTCTGTCATCGATGTGTTTCTGCTTTTAGTTTTGCCCTTTGTGTCGTGATGGATCACTTTTAGTGTTCTGTATTTTCTTAAGGGGCCAGCTGAGAACTTCCTTGGAGAACGCCACCTCTTTATCATACTGACATTTTAAAAAGTAAATACATTGATTAAAATAGAATTGTTCCAGGAGTTACATGCTCTATTTTGGAGCTGCAAGGTGACAAAGAAGGTTGCTTGGATTATTAAAAAAACATATTGTCCCGCATGGGGACACGCTGGAGGCAGGAAACATGTTCCCGATGTTGGGGGGAGTCCAGAACCAGGGGCCACAGTTTAAGAATAAGGAGTAAGCCATTTAGAACGGAGACGAGGAAACGCTTTTTCACACAGAGAGTGGTGAGTCTGTGGAATTCTCTGCGGAGGCCGATTCCCTGGAGGCTTTCAAGAGAGAGTTAGAAACATAGAAACATAGAAAACAGGTGCAGGAGTAGGCCATTCGGCCCTTCGAGCCTGCACCGCCATTCAATATGATCATGGCTGATCATCCAACTCAGTATCCCGTACCTGCCTTCTCTCCATACCCCCTGATCCCTTTAGCCACAAGGGCCACATCTAACTCCCTCTTAAATATAGCCAATGAACTGGCCTCAACTACCTTCTGTGGCAGAGAATTCCACAGATTCACCACTCTCTGTGTGAAAAATGTTTTTCTCATCTCGGTCCTAAAAGACTTCCCCCTTATCCTTAAACTGTGACCCCTTGTTCTGGACTTCCCCAACATCAGGAACAATCTTCCTGCATCTAGCCTGTCCAACCCCTCAAGAATTGTGTAAGTTTCTATAAGATCCCCCCTCAATCTTCTAAATTCTAGCGAGTACAAGCCGAGTCTATCCAGTCTTTCTTCATATGAAAGTCATGACATCCCAGAAATCAGTCTGGTGAACCTTCACTGTACTCCCTCTGTGGCAAAAATGTCCTTCCTCAGATTAGGAGACATAAACTGTACGCCAGTTAGATAGAGCTCGTAAAGATAGCGGAGTCAGGGAATATGGGGAGAAGGCAGGAACGGGGTACTGATTGGGGATGATCAGCCGTGATCACATTGAATGGTGGTGCTGGCTCGAAGGGCCGAATGGCCTACTCCTCCTGCACCTATTGTCTATTGTCTACTTTCCCATCCAGTTTACTTACTCTCACTTCTCCTTTAGTTTAGTTTTTGTTTTAGTTTAGCTAAACAGCCTGGAAACAGGCCCTTCGGCCCACTGAGTCCGCACCGATCTGCGATCCCCGGCACGCTAACACCATCCCTACGCACGCTTGGGCCAATTTTTACATTGATATCAAGATCTCGGAGAAAACCCACGCAGGTCACGGGGGCGAACGTACCAACTCCGTCCAGACAGCGCCCGCAGTCGGGATCGAACCGGGGTCTCCGGTGCTGCAAGCTCTGCAAGGCAGCAACTCTACCCCTGCGCCACCGTGCTGCCCTGGATTGCCCCCTAGTGTGTAGGGAGTGGAGGCGAAAGCGGGACAGCATAGGACGAGCGTGAACGGGCGATCAACGGGCGGCCCGGACTCGGCGGGCCGAAGGGCCTGTTTCCGAGTTGTATCCCTGACAGTAACTGGGCGTTGGCTTTTGTTGCACCAGGAAAATTAAGTGCAGGCATTTAATTGATGTCAGTAATTTAGACTCGAAGTGCTGGCCAAATTTTTATTCATCACCCCCTCCCCCTCATCCTCATCTCCGAACGAAAAGTACAACCTGGTTCTGCTGCCAGTTAAGTATTTAAGCAATTTAATGACAAGTGTTGCCAGACTCATCACTAATTCATGAGAGTGAAGAAGCAAGTGCTCCAGCTAATTCTACTTGAAATAGAAACTGTCGACAGAAGGTCTTCAGATGGATCGCTTGTTAAAATTAAACTTATTCAGAACCAAGTGTTTAAGAGGGAACTGCAGGTGCCGGAAAATCGAAGGTAGACAAAAGTGCTGGAGGAACTCAGCGGGCGCAGCAGCATCTATGGAGCGAAGGAAATAGGCAACGTTTCGGCCCAAAACCCTTAAGGAAATAGGCAACGTTTCGGGCCGAAACCCGGAAGGGTTTCGTCCCGAAACGTTGCCTATTTCCTTCGATCCATAGATGCTGCTGCACCCGCTGAGTTTCTCCAGCACTTTTGTCTACCTCATTCAGAACCCCGTTCTGCTGCTACATAGTGAATGTGCCCCTTGTGAAACTCTGGGCTCTGGGCCTATGGGTGGATCTTTGCTCCACTCTCAGTGCAGGAAGGAACTGCAGATGCCGGTTTACACCGAAGGCAGGCGCAAAAGGCTGGAGCAACTCAGCGGGACAGGCGGCATCTCTGGAGAGAAGGAACGGGTGACGTTTCAGGTCGAGACCCCTTCTTCAGAAATCTCACCCATTCCTTCCCTCCATAGATGCTGCCTGTCTCTCCTCTTTGTTAACTGGCACAAGATCACTTCTCTGCCGCTTACGGTTGTATTGAGGTACAGCAGGCTATGTCCAGGCTGACGCGCCAGGGGTGATTTACAGCGGGTCGATTATCCTACGAATCCAGCACCGTCTTTGGGATGTGGGAGGAAACCCACGCACGCGGTCACAGGGAGAAGGTGCAAACTCCACGTACAGGCCCATCGGCCCACCGAGTCCGCGCCCACCAGCGATCCCCGGACATTGACACTATTCTACACACTCAAGGGACAATTTACATTTACACCAAGCCAATTAGCCTACAAACCTGCACGTCTTTGGAGTGTGGGAGGAAACCGGAGATCTCGGAGGAAACCGGAGATCTCGGAGGAAACCCACGTGGTCGCGGGGAGAACGTACAAACTCCGTACAGACAGCACCCGTAGTCGGGATCGAACCCGGCACTCTGGCGCTGCGAGGCAGCAACTCTACCGCTGCGCCACGTGCCGCCCTTTTGTTGGCCAGTTCACTCCCACCCGAAATTGCCGCCACCTTCCAGCGCCAACTAGGAATATATGATGCAAAGCGCGCAGGAAGGGACTGCAGATGCTGGTTTACACCGAAGATAGACGCAAAATGCCGGAGTTAAAGCCCTGTCCCACTGTACGAGTTCATTCAAGAGTTCTCCCGAGTTTGCCCCGATTCGAACTCGGAGATTTACGGTAATGGCCGCTCGTCGGTACTCGGGGCTCTCGTGGACATTTTTCAACGTTGAAAAATCTTCACGAGTCTTCCTGAGCTTACCGCGTTTCCCGAGTACCTGCCGTTAGCGTTACGAGCCGCTAAGAGACGTCCCCGAGCTCCGACGTACCCGCTACGTATATTCTGCGTGCTTACCACGAGTTTGATTTGTTTGAAACTCGGGAGAGCTCTTGAATGAACTCGTACAGTGGGACAGGGCTATAACTCAGCGGCTTAGACAGGGTCTCTGCAGAAAAGGAATAGGTGACGTTTCGGGTCAAGACCATTCTTCAGATTTCTTCGTGTGTCTACCTTCAACTGACCAGTCAGTTGGATATTATTTCCCAATTTAGACGCCAGCTCGTGGATACTGATGTGCGGGACATTGCAAAGTCAACTGAGTTGGAACAACTCTGCCAACTCCGCGCTTGCTACCCACGTTGCTGCAAAGTGTTCTGTCCCATGTTAATTGTTGCCCTGTTTTATTATCACGGATGGGAGAGAAACTATTGGCTTGCTCGGCTATTTCAGAGGGCCACTGATCAACCACGTCGCTTTGGGTAGAAACGAGGAACTGCAGATGCTGGTTTGCCAAGGAAAGACACAAAGTGCTGGAGGAGTAACTTCTGAAAGTGGGTTAACATACGATGGGTGCAGCAGCATCTATGGAGCGAAGGAAATAGGCAAAGTTTCGGGCCGAAACGTTGCCTATTTCCTTCGCTCCACAGATGCTGCTGCACCCGCTGAGTTTCGCCAGCACTTTTGTCTACCTTCGATATTCCAGCATCTGCAGTTCCTTCTTAAACACTTCTATGCTGTTGGTTGACGAATATGAAGAAAGACTGGATGGACTCGGCTTGTACTCGCTAGAATTTAGAAGATTGAGGGGGGATCTTAAAGAAACTTATAAGGGGTTGGACAGGCTAGATGCAGGAAGATTGTTCCCGATGTTGGGGAAGTCCAGGACAAGGGGGTCACAGTTTAAGGATAAGGGGGAAATCCTTTAGGACCGAGATGAGAAAAACATTTTTCACACAGAGAGTGGTGAATCTGTGGAACTCTCTGCCACAGAAGGTAGTTGAGGCCAGTTCATTGGCTATATTTAAGAGGGAGTTAGATGTGGCCCTTGTGGCTAAAGGGATCAGGGGGTATGGAGAGAAGGCTGAGTTGGATGATCAGCCATGATCAGATTGAATGGCGGTGCAGGCTCGAAGGGCCCAATGGCCTACTCCTGCACCTATTTTCTATGTTTCTACGAATCCTCTCAGAACTATTTACAGACCAGACGCAGTGGACAAATATCTGTGAAATATAGTTAATTTATTTAAAGTTTGTGCTATATTGTCAATCAGCTCCACCATTGTAACTTTGCAATTCTTTTTGGTAATGTTTTTCCATGTTTGGGACAATCGACCTTGACCTATTTTGCGTTAATCTTTGGTTGGATGCAATTTCAGTATAAAGTGAGCAGTGAAGGTTAAGGTATTTTCTTGCCTTTTATTTTCTGTGCTAGGCATTTATCAGGCCTTTCCGCGAACATCACATCGATCCGACTGCGATAACCAGACACGACTTCATTGAGACCAATGGGGATAACTGTATGTTTGCTGTGGTCCCTCTTGCTCACATGGCCTGCAGGTTCGTCGCCGACAGCCCAGGTGAGAATACGTCAGTCACCTTCTCCGTCCGACTCGTCGACCCCGTAGAAATGTCTTCCATTTCATTTTAACGGAATCAAGGGATTGTGGGGGGGGAAAACGGCTTGGCGATCGTTTCGCCCAACGCCTCCGCTCGGTCCGCGTTAACCAACCTGGCTCAGCACTTCAACTCCCCCTCCCATTCCCAATCCCGACCTTTCTGTCCTGGGCCTCCTCCATGGCCAGATTGAGCACCACCGGAAACTGGAGGAGCAGCACCTCATATTCCGCTTGGGCATTCTGCACCCTAGCGGCATAAACATTGACTTCTCCAATTTCCGGTAGCCCTTGCTGTCTCCTCCCCTTCGCAGCTCTCCCTCAGCCCTCGGGCTCCTCCTCTTCCTTTCTCCTTTCTTCTCCCCGCCCCACATCAGTCTGAAGAAGGGTTTCAGCCCAAAACGTTGCCTATTTCCTTCGCTCCATAGATGCTGCTGCACCCGCTGAGTTTCTCCAGCATTTTTGTCTACCTTCGATTTTCCAGCATCTGCAGTTCCTTCTTAAACATTATGGGGGAAAAAGCAGGAACGGGGCACTGGTTTTGGATGATCAGCCATGATCATATCGAAGGTCGAATGGCCGACCCCTGCACCTATTTTCGATGTTTCTGTGTTTTCATAAACTCCAAAGGTTTTGAGTTCTAGAATCAGGACTCTACACTTTTAGGATTGAGAGATACAGCGCGGAAACAGGCCCTTCGGCCCACCGAGTCCCCGCCGACCGACCAGCGATCCCCGCACACTAACGCTATCCTACACACCATACGGAATATTTTACAACTTACCCAAGGCAATCCGCCTACAAACCTTTACACCTTTGGAGTGTGGGAGGAAACCGGAGCGCCCGGAGAAAACCCACGAGGTCACGGGGAGAACGTGCAAACTCCGCACAATGTAGTCAAAATCTTCATGCACGAGCTGCTAGAGGAGGTTGAAGCAGGAATAATAACATTTTAAAGACACTTGGACAGGTACAGTAGGTGGATAGGAAAGGATTAGAGACTAAAATGGCGCCCAAGCATGGCGACCCTCTGCGCGCTGGTCCCAGAAGCAGATCTGCAACCGCTCATTACAATCGCTCCACTCTTTAAGACTTTAGACAATAGACAATAGGTGCAGGAGTAGGCCATTCGGCCCTTCGAGCCAGCACCGCCATTCAATGTGATCATGGCTGATCTTTTTTTTTTAAGGACTTCACTTTTGACTTTAGAGATACAGCACGGAAAAACAGGCCCTTCGGCCCACCGAGTCCTCGCCGACCAGCGATCCCCGTGCATAAAAAACGACACTGGAAGAGGTAGACAGGCTATTCTTGAAGAACATTTATCCGGATTGATTGATTGTAAGTTACAGCCTGGCAATGGGCATATCGACCCACCGACCATCGATCGCCCACACACACACTGGGCACCCCTTGGCCACTCCCTCTTCTCCCCTCTCCCATCGGGCAAAAGGTACAGAAGTGTGAAAACGAACACACACCTCCAGATTCAGGGTCAGTTTCTTCCCAGCTGTTATCAGGCAACTGAACCATCCTACCACAACCAGAGAGCGGTCCCGAACTACTATCTACCTCTTTGGTGACCCTCGGACTATCCTTGATCGGACTTTGCTGGCTTTACCTTGCACTAAACGTTATTCCCTTATAAAAAGGACTGGACAAGCTAGATGCAGGAAAAATGTTCCCAATGTTGGGCGAGTCCAGAACCAGGGGCCACACAGTCTTAGAATAAAGGGGAGGTCATTTAAGACTGAGGTGAGAAAAATCTTTTTCACCCAGAGAGTTGTGAATTTGTGGAATTCTCTGCCACAGAGGGCAGTGGAGGCCAAGTCACTGGATGGATTTAAGAGTGAGTTAGATAGAGCTCTAGGGGCTAGTGGAGTCAAGGGATATGGGGAGAAGGCAGGCACGGGTTATTGATTGGGGACGATCAGCCATGATCACATTGAATGGCGGAGCTGGCTCGAAGGGCCGAATGGCCTCCTGCTGCACCTATTTTCTATGTTTCTATGTTTCTACGCGCGGGGATCGCCGGTCGGCGCGGACTCGGTGGGCCGAAGGGCCTGTTTCCATGCTGTATCTCTAAACTAAGCTAAACGACCACATTACTGTCAGAATATTGCTTGCAACAGATAGTAAGTTACATGCGATATTTCTCCGGGTACTCCGGTATTCTCCGGGTGCTCTGGTTTCCTCCCACACTCCAAAGGCTTACAGTTTTGTAGCTTAATTGGCTTGGTGAAATTGTAAACTGACCCCTAATGTGTGTGTGGGATAGTGCTGGGCGATCGCTGATCATCGTGGAGTCGGCGGGCCGAAGGGGGCCTGTTTCCGCGCTGCAAGCGTGGGAATAGTCCGGCCCGGAGATAATAAAGACACAGCGGAGAGGCTTCAGCGGCTGGCGAACGGGATGATGTTGTGGAGAGGGCGAGAGAGGGGAGACAGATGGTCTGGTAAAGACAGCGACACCTGATTGGAAACTCCGGGTCAAATGTGACACAAAGGTTGTGAGCAATCTGGTGCTGCTTCAGACCGTTGCCAGAGAGAGGGATTTAGAGGGGGGCGAGGGAGCGGAGTGTGCGGCAGATTGCAAAGACAAAGCTTTGGATCGTTCCAGTATGTAGTTGGCGCAAATTTCTCCTCCTCAGGTAGTGAATGTCAGAGAGACATCCAGTGCCACTGAGCAGCAACACCTGGTAGTTTAGAAACATAGAAACATAGAAAATAGGTGCAGGAGGAGGCCATTCGGCCCTTCGAGCCACCACCGCCATTCATTGTGATCATGGCTGATCGTCCCCTATCAATAACCCGTGCCTGCCTTCTCCCCATATCTCTTGACTCCACTAGCCCCTAGAGCTCTATCTAACTCTCTCTTAAATCCATCCAGTGACTTGGCCTCCACTGTCCTCTGTGGCAGGGAATTCCACAAATTCACAACTCTCTGGGTGAAAAAGTTTTTTATCACCTCAGTCTTAACTGGCCTCCCCTTTATTCTAAGACTGTGGCCCCTGGTTCTGGAGTCGCCCAACATTGGGAACATTTTTCCTGCATCTAGCTTGTCCAGTCCTTTTATAATTGTATATGTTTCTATAAGATCCCCCCTCATCCTTCTAAACTCCAGTGAACACAAGCCTAGTCTTTTCAATCTTTCCTCATATGACAGTCCCGCCATCCCAGGGATCAATCTCTAGAGACCGGGGAAGATTCAAAATGCAGCGCGGAGACGGATGAAGTTTAGGTTCGGGTTCCGTTATTGTCGCCCTGTGTCACCTCAGTACAGGTGTCAGGGGTTACGGGGAGACGGACAGGAGAATGGTTTAAGAAAGAACTGCAGATGCTGGAACAATCGAAGGTAGACAAAAACGCTGGAGAAACTCAGCGGGTGAGGCAGCGACTATGGAGCGAAGGAAATAGGCGACGTTTCGGGTCGAGACCCTTCTTCAGACCGATGAGAAGAATGGAGAGGAGAATGGGGTTAGGAGGGAGAGATAGATTAGCCATGATTGAATGGCGGAGTAGACTCGATGGGCCGAATGGCCTGATTCTGCTCCTATCTCTTGTGACCCTATGTACTGAGGTACAGTGCAAAGCTTTGCATTACATCCAATCCAAAACTGATCAGGTAGGACGAAACATAAATACACTGAAGTCAAACTCCAGTACAATGGGTAGAGCAAAGGGGAAGATACAGAGTGCAGAATATAGTTCTCAGCGTTGTAGCGCATCAGTTCCACAGACAACGTCCAATGTCCACAATGGGGTAGAGGTGAATCGGACAGTACCCTGGCTTATGGAAGGACCGTTCAGAAGCCTGATAACAGAGGGGAAGATGCTGTTCCTGAGTCTGGTGGTGCGGGCTTTCATGCTTCTGTACCTTCTGGCAGATGTGAGCGGGGAGAAGGAGGAATGATCGGGGCGGGACAAGTCTTTGATGATGTCGGCTGCTTTTCAACAGCAGCGTGAAGTGTAGATGGAGTCAGTGGTGGGTAGTGTGGGCTGGGCCACATCTACAACTCTCTGCGATCCCTTATCGTTTTTGGGCAGAGCTGTTCCGAACCAAGCTGTGATGAAACTCGGCAGTTTGCTATCTGTCCCACCCCCATCTTAGTCATCCTGCTAGCATCACTGTTCATACCCCTTCATTATCACCTCCTCCACAGCCAACAATGGATCATTGTGGGCTCATTGGCCATGGGTGCCAGCTCTGATCACATCCTGTACCTTTTCACACCTCTAGATTCCCTCTTCCCTGACTCTCAGTCTGAAGAAGGGTCTCGACCCGAAACGTCACCTATTCCTTTCCTATGGAGATGCTGCCTGTCCCTCTTAGTTACTCCAGCACTTTGTGTCTATCTTTGGTGTAAAACCAGTATCTGCTGTTCCTTCCGATGCAGTATTCTACCTACGATGCTTCTGTAGGAAGTTTGCAAGTTCAGACAAACCTTGTGCTTTGGTTAAAGTTACCAGATCCCAGGAATGAGTAGGTCAACACGTGATGGCCGCGTTTGTCGGCACTGGGGCCTGTACTCGCTAAACCTCATTGAAACTTATACAGTGAAAGGCTTGGATAGAGTGGATGTGGAGAGGATGTTTCCACCAGTGGGAGAGTCTAGGACTAGAGGTCACAGCCTGAGAATTAAAGGACGTTCTTTTATGAAAGAGATGAGGAGGAATTTCTTTAGCCGGAGGGTGGAGAATCTGTGGAATTCTTTGCCACAGAAGGCTGTGGAGGCCAAGTCAGTGGATATATTTAAGGCAGAGAGATAGATAGATTCTTGATCAGTACGGGTGTCAGGGGTTATGGGGAGAAGGCAGGAGAATGGGGTTAGGAGGGAGAGATCGATCAGCCATGATTGAATGGCGGAGTAGACTTGATGGGCCGAATGGCCTAATTCTGCTCCTATCACTTATGATCTTATGAGTTGAGGGCAGGCGTGTGGAATCAGAGGGATTGCAGGAGGGAATGACGGTGCTGCGGAGAGATGACATTGCCATCAACACCAGGTCAGCTATATTTGGACACATGGCCCTCTCAAAGGTCAGAATTCCTCAGTGATATATGGTGCCAAATGGTGTTGTTTTTTGTGGACATGACCTCTATCCTAATACAGTACGTGCATTTGGCAGGGCATGGACGCCCATAATAGTTTAACTACCGAAGGCTCTAACGTTGGTCAAGTTGTTGCCAAAAGTACTGCAAGGTAAGTGCAGCGTGTTCCATTGACTCCATCTACACCTCACGCTGCCTCGGCAAGGCCAGCAGCATCATCAAGGACCAGTCTCACCCACCGGCCGCTCCCTCTTCTCCCCTCTCCCATCAGGCAAGAGGTACAGAATTGTAAGTAAGTAAGTAAGTAGGTTTATTGGCCAAGTATTCACATACAAGGAATTTGCCTTGGTGCTCCTCCCACAAGTAACAACATGACATACAGTGACAGTTACGAATGACTCAGAAAACATTAATAATAATAAAACATTAATGATAAACCACCATCGATCATGCATGGGAACCAACAAAATACCAGATCAAAGGGAGGCTGCAGATTTTTGGCTGTTGAGTAGAGCAACTACTCTTGGATAAAAACTGTTTTTATGTCTGGCTGTGGCAGCAAGTGCGGAAACGCACACCTCCAGATTCAGAGACAGTTTCTTCCCAGCTGTTATCAGGCAACTGAACCATCCTACCACAAACCAGAGAGCAGCGCTGAGCTACTATCTACCTCATTGGTGACCCTCGGACTATCCTTGATCGGACTTTGCTGGCTTTCCCTTGCACTAAACGTTATTCCCGGATCATGTATCTGTACACTGTGGACGGCTCGATTGTAATCATGTATTGTCTTCACGCTGGCTGGTTAGCACGCAACAAAAGCTTTTCACTGTACCTCGGTACACGTGGCAATAAACTGAAGTGAAACTGATCTGAACTGAACTGAACAGAACCTTCTTCTATCACTGCGCCTGTGCATGGATTTTTGGATCAGAGTGCGCTTGGCGTCTGTACTCTGGAGAAACATTGACGTGTAGCTAACGGACAGGGATAAACACACAATGCTGGAGTAACTCAGCGGGACGGGCAGCATCTCTGGAGAGAAGGAATGGCTGACGTTTCGGGTCGAGACCATTCTTTAGACTGAGAGTCGGGACAGAGGGAGATACAGAGATAAGGAATGGTAAGGTGCGAAAGCAAGACAAAGGGGATGGAGATCAAGGAAAGTGTAGAATAGATCATTGTTAGCTGGGAGAAGTAAATAACAAAGCAAACAGAGATAGAATGTAAGCGAGGACAGTCAGACTGGTCGGAGAACTGGGAAGGGGGAGGGGATGGAAACAGAAAATAGGTGCAGGAGGAGGCCATTCGGCCCTTCGAGCCAGCACCGCCATTCATTGTGATCATGGTTGATCATCCCCAATCAGTACCCGTGCCTGCCTTCTCCCCATAATCCCTCGACTCCACTAGCCCCTAGAGCTCTATCTAACTCTCTCTTAAATCCATCCAGTGACTTGGCCTCCACTGTTCTCTGTGGCAGGGAATTCCATAAATTCACAACTCTCTGGGTGAAAAAAATTTTCCTCACCTCAGTCTTAAATGACCTCCCCTTTATTCTAAGACTGTGGCCCCTGGTTCTGGACTCGCCCAACATTGGGAACATTTTTCCTGCATCTAGCTTGTCCAGTCCTTTTATAATTTTATATGTTTCTATAAGATCCCCCCTCATCCTTCTAGTGAGAGTGAGAGGGAAAGCAAGGGTGACTTGAAGTTGGAGAAGTCAATGTTCACACCGCTGGGGTGTAAGCTGCTCAAGCGTAATATGAGGTGGTGTTCCTCCAATGTGCGCTGGGCCTCACTCTGACAATGGAGGAGGCCCCTGGGCAGAAAGGTCAGTGTGGGAATGGGAGGGGAGAGTTAAGGTGTTTAAGACAGGGAGGTCTTGTGGTTGAGGGGGTTGAGCAGAAGTGGTTTATGAAACAATATATATTTCTGCTGTTACTAAAATCTGTTTGTGGAATCCTCTCTGTGCCATGGACGGTGTGGGAGCAGTTGGATTTTATTTTTTGAGAGGGCAGCTTGAAGGAGAAGGTACAAATTGAATGGGAACCTGAGGCACAATTTTATCACACAGAGGGTGGTGGGTGCATAGAACGGACGGCCGGAGGTGGTAGTTGAGGCAGGTACTATAACAGCATTTAAAAGACATTTGGACAGGTGCATGGGTGGTTGAGGTTTGGAGGGATGTGGGCCAAACGCAGGCAGGTGGGATTAGTGTAGATGGGGCATCTTGGTCAGCATGGGCATGTTGGGCTGAAGGGCCTGTTTCCACTCTGTGTGACTCTATGCCTCTGCGTGGAGCAAGTGTTTTTGTACACAGAGTGGTGGGTGCCTGGAACGTGCTGCTGGGGTGGGGGGTGGGGGGTGTTGGAGGCAGATATCATAGGATTTGAGACAGGAACGTGGATACGCTGGGAATGGAGGGGTACGGATCACGTGCAGGCAGAGGAGGATAGGTCAGGCACGGTGGCGCAGCGGTAGAGTTGCGGCCGGGCTCGATCCCGACTACGGGTGCTGTCTGTACGGAGTTACATAGAAACATAGAAAATAGGTGCAGGAGGAGGCCATTCGGCCCTTCGAGCCAGCACCGCCATTCATTGTGATCATGGCTGATCTTCCCCAATCAATAACCCGTGCCTGCCTTCTCCCCATATCCCTTGTTTCCACTAGCCCCTAGAGCTCTATCTAACTCTTTCTTAAATCCATCCAGTGACTTGGCCTCCACTGCCCTCTGTGGCAGGGAATTCCACAAATTCACAACTCTCTGGGTGAAAACGTTTTTTCTCACCTCAGTTTTAAATGACCTCCCCTTTATTCTAAGACTGGTTCTGGACTCGCCCCACATTGGGAACATTTTTCCTGCATCTAGCTAGGATTTGTACATTCTCCCCGTGACCTCCTCAAATTAGGGGGCCAAAACTGCACACAATACTCCAGGTGTGGTCTCACTTGGATCCTGTACAACTGCAGAAGGACCTCTTTGCTCCTATACTCAACTCCTCTTGTTATAAAGGCCAACATTGCCTTCACTGCCTACTGTACCTGCATGCTGACTTTCAACCCGAAACGTCACCCATTCCTTCACTCCAGAGATGCCGCCTGAGTTTCTCCAGCATTTTTAGCTACCTTCACAACTTCCATAATCTGCAACTCCTGTGATCTTCCGTCTTCTTGGGGGTTGCTCCTTCCATCATTGTACAAGTGGCAGCAACTTCATGCAGTTCCTCACCTTTTCCCAGTTTAGTTTGGTTTAGGGACACAGCATGGAAACAGGCCCTTCGGCCCACCGAGTCCGTGTCTACCAGCGATCCCCACACACTAACACTGTCTTACACGCACACGCTTGGTACAATTTACAATTTTCCAAGCCAATTTAGGACTAAACTTTCTGGTGGAACATTTTGATTCTGTTGTTGGGGGGACGTTTGTGTTGAACTCTATAATATTTTAAATCTTTTTCTATGGATGTACGGAAACATATTACTTATTTTATGTAAACCACTTATAAAACTTACTTACAAACCTGGTTTTGGAGTGTGGGACGAAACCAGAGATCCCGGAGAAAGCCCACGCAGGTCACGGGGAGAAGGTACAAACTCCGTACAGACAAGCACCCGTAGTCGGGATCGAACCGGGGTCTCTGGCGCTGTGAGGCAGCAACTCTACCGCTGCGCCACCGCGCCGATCAAAGATTCTGAGAGTAAAATGATCTTCCTTTCCTGCTCTTAAGACACTTTAGAAACAGAGAAATGTGGTGGAGGAGCAGGCCATTCGGCCCTTTGAGCCATCCAATACGATCATGGCTGAGCATCCAAAATCAGTACCCCCGTTCCTGCTTTCTCCCCACAGCCCTTGATTCCGTTAGCCCTAAGAGCCCTATCTAACTCTCTCTAGAAAACATCCAGTGCATTGGCCTCCACTGCCTTCTGTGGCAGTTTCTGTGGCCATGGTTTTGTGAAACATCGGTCAAACGCTGGCCAAACTTTTATCCACTTCGTCCAACCTCACTTCCTCTCGTTCACTATCACTTTGTCTTGTTAGTGAATTAATTAAATCAGAATCTGCTGACAACACTTAGAAAGTCAGGCAACATCTCTGGAGAGAGAAGTATCCGACTTGTTATCCTTCATTAAAACAGCTGCCTCCTCGATATTCCCGATTCTTTTCCCACAGGTTTCCAAGATCTGTGTAATTATCTGATATTGGGATCACTGATTGTCGAATGACGTTGATTATGGAACTTTTCTTGATGGTCTGAGATTCTTTGTACTCGCCCACCTCCGAATTTGAAATGTTGAAGTGCCGTAGATTCATGGAGTCATGCAGCACGGAAACAGGCCCTTCGGCCCAACTTGCCCATGCCGACCAAGATGCCCCACCTTCACTAGTCCCACCTGCCCGCGTTTGGCCCTCATCACTCTAAACCTTTCCTATCCTTGGACCTGACCAATTGTCTTGTATATGTTGATAATACCGGCCTCAACCACCTCCTCTAGCAGATTGTTCCATATGCCCACCACACCTTGAGTGAAAAGGTTTCCCCTCAGGCTCCTGTTAATTCTTTCCCCTCTCATCTTAAACGTATGTCCTCTAATTCTTGATTCCCCTACTTAGGCAAGACACTCCCCTACTTAGGCAAACCACCCCACCCCCCCTCACCTTGACTCCATGCAAGGACCCAAGCTGTCTTTCCAGGTGCGGCAGAGGTTCACCTGCATCTCCTCCAACCTCATCTATTGCATCCGCTGCTCTAGGTGTCAACTGCTCTACATCGGTGAGACCAAGTGTAGACTTGGCGATCGCTTCGCCCAACACCTCCGCTCAGTTCTTTTTTTTATTTCGAACTATACTTTATTTCAGAAATAAATATATATAATACATGATCCATACAAAACTCCATCCGACATTCTTGGAGGCTATACATACATTCAATACAGTTTCCCCAAATCACAATTTTACCCCGCTCAGTTGGTACTAACCAACCAACCTCATCTCCCGGTGGCTCAGCACTTCAACTCCCACTCCCATTCCCAATCCGACCTCTCTGTCCTGGGCCTCCTCCATGGCCAGAGTGAGTCCCACCGTAAATTGGAGGAACAGCACCTCATATTTCGCTTGGGTAGATTACACCCCAGCGGTATGAACATTGACTTCTCCAATTTCAGGTAGTCCCCGCTTTCTCCCTCCTTCCCCTCCCCTTCCCAGCTCTCCCACAGCCCACTGTCTCCGCCTCTTCCTTTCTTCTTCCCGCCCCCCCCCCCCCACATCAGTCTGAAGAACGGTCTCGACCCGAAACGTCACCTATTCCTTCGCTCCATAGATGCTGCCTCACCCGCTGAGTATGTCCAGCATTTTTGTCTACCTTAGGGCAAGAGACTGTGTGCATTCACCCTATCTATTCCCCTCGTGATTTTATACACCTCTATAAGATGCACCCCTCATCCTCCTGCACTCCAAGAAATAAAATCCTTGCCTGCCTCAACCTCTCCCTGTAGCTCAGGCCCTCCTTGTATGCCACCCCGGGTGGTAAAATATAAGTTTCATTTTGGCAGAAGTCTCTTTCAGAATGGGGTGAAGCGGTGAATTTCAGTCAATTTAAATCAGCAGTCAAATACACATCTATCTAGTTTTGATGCAACGTTATAGAATATCGAAGGGTTCAGCATAAGAACAGGCCATTCGGCCCACATTGTCCGTGCCGAACCTGATGCCAAGACCAACTCCGATCTACCTGCGCGTGATCCATATCCCTCCATTCCCTGTTTATCCAAAAGCTCCCGTGAACACCACTATGGTATCTGCCTCCACCACCACCTCCGGCTGCACGTTCCAGGCACCCACCACCCTCTGTGTAAAAAAAAAAACATGCCCTGTACATCCTCTTTAAACTTTGTCCCTCTCACCCTAGAGATGTGCACTCTAATATTTGGGGGGTTTTCCACCTGGGGGGGGGGGGGGGGGAAAGGTTCTGGCTATCGACTGTATGATCAGGCTGAAGTATTTAGCATTGCTGCCTAAGCTCGTGAGAGTTTCCACGGTTTTAGCTGGCTCGAAGGGCCGAATGGCCTGCTCCTGCACCTGTTGTCTATTGATTTTATTTCAGATTTACGGGATCCAACAGTGGTTGTTTTTTTGGTACAAATTGTCTTTTTCTCTCACACTTCATCCACGGTCTCTGATCAACCTATTATACCCCTCCCACCCTCACCTGTGTTCACCTATTTCCTGGCATGCTTGGTCTGCCCACCTCCTCTCTTCCAGCTTTCAAGTTCAATAGTTCAAGTGAGTTTATTGTCACGTGTCCCTGATAGGACAATGAAATTGTTGCTTTGCTTCAGCACAACAGAACATAGACGGCATTGACTACAAAACAGATCAGTGTGTCCATATACCATTGTATAAATATATACACACATGAATAAATAAACTGATAAAGTACAAATAACAGATAATGGGCTATTAATGTTCAGAGTGTTGTCCGAGCAAAGTTCAATAGCCTGATGGCTGTGGGGAAGTAGCTATTCCTGAACCTGGTCGTTGCAGTCTTCAGGCTCCTGTACCTTCTACCTGAAGGTAGCAGGGAGATGAGTGTGTGGCCAGGATGGTGTGGGTCCTTGATGATGCTGCCAGCCTTTTTGAGGCAGCGACCCCCCCCCATCCTCCCACCCACCCTGCCACCACCAATCTGTCTGAAGAAGGGTCCTGACCCGAAACGTCCCCGATCCTCGTTCCCCAGAGATGCTGCCTGACCCGCTGAGTTGCTCCAGCACTTTGTGCCTTTCAACCTATCACTTGCCAGCTTCCTCTCTTCCAGCTTTCCCCCTCCCCTCCCAGCACCATCTGTCTGAAAGAGGGGTCCCGACCCCAAACCTTCCCTGATCCTCGATCCCCAGAGATGCTGCCTGACCCGCTGAGTTACTCCATCCAGTACCTTGTGTGTGTGTGTGTGTGTGTGTGTGTGTGTGTGTGTGTCTGTGTGTCTGTGTGTGTGTGTGTGTGTGTGTGTCCGTCCGTGTGTGTGTGTGTGTGTGTGTGTGTGTGTGTGTGTGCGTGCGTGCGTGTGCGTGTGCGTGTGCGTGTGCGTGTGCGTGTGCGTGTGTGTGTGTGTGTGTGTGTGTGTGTGTGTGTGTGTGAGCGTGTGTGTGTGTCTGTCTGCTCTTGGTAAAGCAGCATCGGCAGTTCCTCGTTTTTCCGAGCGTAATAAGTGCGTTGGATTCCATTTGACTTAATTTCATTCCATTCTGTTTGTGTTAATTTAACAAGAGTGTTTGAGCATCTAGGGGGTTCCCTGCGTCACCATCTGCCTGAAAGAAAAGGCAAAGAGAGGTATAAAAGCCGTTCATGATTCATTCCAAGCACTCAGTGGGGGAGCTGCTGTTGCCTTCATTGCCATAATACTTGCACTTCATCCAAGCGCACTGCAGGAGGGTCATCATTCTGCCATCCTCACAGATTGTTTGTGCTCACAGCCGTCCCAGATTGTTTGTAAAACCTTTCATTTATACGTAATCAGGACTTCAAACAAGCAATGCTATATTTTTGCTGGCTGTGAGTGTAGACAATCCTGAACAGTTCTGGTTCCCTTCCAGATGCTCTTGGAAAGATGTACGCAATTAGGCAGCCTGCGTGTGAACTGAGCGGCTTATTTGTTTTTAAAATTACGCCGGGTCCCAACGCTAGAACGCAACACGATAACACGGGCGGTGCAGCGGGTAGAGCTGCTGCCTCACAGCGCAAGAGGCCCGTGTTCGATCCCGACTACGGGTGCTTGTCTGTACGGAGTTTGCACGTTCTCCCCGTGACCTGCGAGGGTTTTCTCCGGGCGCTCCGGTTTCCTCCCGCACTCCAAAGACGTGCAGGTTTGGAGGTTGATTGGCTCGGTGTAATTCTAAATTGTCCCCAGCGCGTGTAGGATGGTGTAAGTGTACGGTGATCGCTGGTCAACGTGGTCTCGGTGGCTTCTTCTTCTTCTTGTGTTTGAGGCAGCAGAGGTTATGTTAAGGGCCTGTCCCACTTGCATGCGATTGCGTGCGTTTGGCGCGACCAAACGGAAGCAGAGTTCACGCGAAGTTCGCGCTAAGTACGCGCTAAGTTCGCGCGTGACATCATTTGCGTCATGCTTACCAATCAGCTGGGCAGGAGGTGGGCCGACTGAATTTGGGCGTCGCACAGCGTCGGGCGGTGACGTCATCACGCAACGCCTCGCCGGGCGGTGATGTCATCACGCAACGCCACGCGCTAGGCGTACGCCGTCAAGATTCTGCATACGCCGTCAAGACGCTGCGTACGACCGCAATGCGCCTGCGTGCCGACAGGCTGTTGGCGCGCGAAGATTTCAGCCACTGCCAGAATTTCTGAGCCAGCCCCGCACAACTCCGCGCTTCTAAGTGGGACCGGCCGCACGCGGCCATACGGTGCCCGTACACCTCAAGCGACCACGAAGTCGCGTAATTTGCGAGCCAAGGTCGTCGTGTAAGTGGGACAGGCCCTTAACGGCCTCCGGGCGCTGTAGCCAGTTCAACGTGCTGTTGTCGAGGGCCGTGAGCTCTAGGCCCTCCACCAGGGGGGGCGGAGGACAGCGAAGTCGGAAATGACGTGCTGCTGCGCTGTTTGTTGCACTGCTCCACACATGGAGGCCGCTGATGGACGCAGCCCTCCAGCGATGCATGTTGGATGGGGCTTGGTTGAAGGGCCTGTTTCCACGCTGTATTCTCTAAACTAAACTAAACTAATATTGTCACCCACAATAGCGTCACAGAATTGTACAGCATGGAAACAGCCCTTCAGCCCATGGTGACCTAGATGCCCCATCTATCTGCCATCTATCTGTCTCATGTATCTGCGTTTGGCCCATATCTCAACCACTTCTATCCATTAAAAAAAAGTATTGTATTTTTTTCTCCAGCATTTGTTTGAGGTGCGAGAGTCCAGAAAACATTGGCTTCCTGAGTGCTGGAGTAACGCGGCAAGTCAGGCAGCCTCTGTGGTGGGAAGGGACAGGTGACGTTTTGGGTCGGGTCACTTCTTCAGTTCGAAGAGGGGGGTCCCGATCCGAAACGTCACCTAATCTGGTCTTTCCCTCCCTCTGTGGAGATCCCATCAGGTGCCGTTACTAGTGTTATTATTCCTTGGATCTGCATCTAGTCAATAGACAATAGACAATAGACAATAGACAATAGACAATAGACAATAGACAATAGACAATAGACAATGGACAATAGACAATAGGTGCAGGAGCAGCAGTTGGCCATTCGGCCCTTCGAGCCAGCACCGCCATTCAATGTGATCGTGGCTGATCATCCCCAATCAGTACCCCGTTCCTGCCTTCTCCCCATATCCCCGGACTCCGCTATCTTTAAGAGCCCTATCTAGCTCTCTCTTGAAAGCATCCAGAGAACCTGCCTCCACCGCCCTCTGAGGCAGAGAATTCCACAGACTCACCACTCTCTGTGAGAAAAAATGTTTCCTCGTCTCCGTTCTAAATGGCTTACTCCTTATTCTTCAACTGTGGCCCCTGGTTCTGGACTCCCCCAACGTCGCGAATCCCTCTAAACCTTTCCAATCTATTTAAAAAAAATTTAATAACCATTTATTTTCTTATTATTTTTTCTCCATCTTTTGCTTGCTATTATATATATATATATATATATAATAGCAATTATATATATATAAATTATATCTTGGCTAAGACATATGAATCATCATAATAAACTTAATCGCAAGAATAAACCTAAACCAAAACTTTCCTCTTTTTTTAAACTTTATTTTATCTCTCATGTTTCGTTAAACTTAAGGGCCTGTCCCACTTTCACCACCTAATTCACGACCTCTGCCGAGTTTGCCCTTGACCCATACTCGTAGCATGGTCGTCACGAGGTCGTAGGTAGGTCGTAGCAGGCCGTGACGCTAGTCGTAGGTACTCGTGGCATCAAGTAGGTCGGGGCGTTTTTTCTAGCCTGATGAAAAATGTCCACGAGTAAAAAAGGTGGTGAATTAGGTCGTGAAAGTGGGAAAAGGCCCTTTATAATATATATTTTTTAATCCTAATTTCTTCCAATTGATTTCCTTTTCGTGCACAGTCAAAGCTGTTCTGGGTTCCTTTGCTCAGGTTAAAGACCTCCACTGGAGAATATAATCAATCCAAAAATAGATTCTTCGCAGATGTGACCTTTCTAGGGAGGGAGATGGAGATATCGGGGACTAATCTTTCTTCGACAAAGACCATCCCTGCCTAAGCCAGCCCAGTCAGCACATTATTACATCCATTGGCCTTTGACAACGTTTGGTGATCACAGAGTCAATTAATTTAATTCGACGTGGATGTGCCGGAGTTGGGAAAAAAAAAAAATAGAAGCTAAAATCTTCCTACACAGGGTCTGGTGGGTGTGTGGAACGAGCTGCAGGTATAATAACAACATTTTAAATGGATACGTTTACGAATAAGTTTATTGGCCAAGTATTGACATACAAGGAATTTGCCTTGGTGCTCCACCCGCACGTGACAACATGACATATAGTGACGGTTGGGAATGGCACATAAAACATTAAACATTAATAATAAAACATCATCGATTAAACATGTGAATTAAATAAAATACCAGAGCAAAAGGAGGCTACAGATTTTTGGTTATTGAGTGGAGCTACTACTCGTGGATAAAAAGGTGTTTATACCTTCTGAACCTTCTGAATGTTGTAGTGGGCAGGGCAGTACTCTGCATATCGCCAACTTGGACAATTTTTACATTTTTATCAAGCCAATTAACCTGTACGTCTTTGGAGTGTGGGAGGAAACCGAAGATCTCGGAGAAAACCCACGCAGGTCACGGGGAGAACGTACAAACTCCGTACAGACAGCGCCCGTAGTCGGGATCGAACCCGGGTCTCTGGCGTTGCATTTTGCTGGAAGGCAGCAATTCTACCGCTGCGCCACCGTGACCGCCTTTTATGTCTGGCTGTGGCAGCTTTGACAGTCCGGAGTCGCCTTCCAGGGGGAAGTGATTCAAAGACACTTGGCCAGGTACAGTATGTGGATAGGAAAGGATTAGAGACTACAATGGCGCCCAAGCATGGCGACTCTCTGCGCGCTGGTCCCAGAAGCAGATCCGCAACCAAGTCAAGTCAGGTTTATTCGTCACAAACACATACGAGATGTGCAGTGAAATGAAAAGTGGCAAATGCTGGCGGATTGTGTGTAAAAACCAAACAGACAAACAAACTACAAACAGAATGGAAGAATAGAATCACATATTCTTATACATATTAAATATTGTGGGCGGAAGGATAAAGGGGAAAAACAAAAAACAGCAATTTTTAAAAAAACAGTAGAGTGGTTCAGTAAAGTTAGTCCCTGGAGAGATCGGAGTTTACAGTCCTAATGGCATGTGGGAAGAAACTCCTTCTCAACCTCTCCGTTCTCACAGCAGGGCAACGGAGGCGTTTGCCTGACCGTAGCAGCTGGAACAGTCCGTAGCTGGGGTGGAAGGGGTCCCCCATGATCTTGTTGGCTCTGGATCTGCACCTCCTGATGTATAGTTCCTGCAGGGGGGGGGGAGTGTAGTTCCCATGGTGCGTTACGTGTTATATCCACTCATCACCATCGCTCCACTCTGTTAGACCTCGCTTTTGACTTTAGAGATACAGCGCGGAAACAGGCCCGCCGGCCCACCGAGCCCGCGCCGACCAACGTTCCCCGGGCACTAGCACCAGAGACAATTTGCAATTTACCCAAGCCGAGTAACCGACAGACCTGCACGTGTTTGGAGTGTGGGAGGAAACCTGGAGCACCCGGAGAAAAGCCACGTGGGTCGCGGGGAGAACGTGCAAACTCCGTACCCGACAGCACCCCGGTCGTCAGGATCGAACCCGGGTCCCCGGAGCTGGGAGGCAGCGACTCTACCGCTGCGCCACCCTGCCTCCAAGGGGAAGGGGAGAATGGGGAAATCATCCATTCAAAATGTGGGAGAGGAGATGGAAAAGA